>CM055734.1:19089869-19352369 GCA_029465975.1 Dallia pectoralis | reverse complement strand
CTGAATAAAAGCGATGTTACCACATTGTTACACCAAGCTCCTTTGCTTAGTTTTACCCTGAAAACATTGAAACAACATTGAAACAACAATAGTTTTAACTCGAAAACATTGAAACAGGACAAATAAAATAAAGATTAGCATTTTACATTTTTGATGATTCTTTTTTTCTTAGTTTTATCAAACAGTTTTATTAAACAGCATAAAACGGTCAGAAAACACAAAAGAAAATTGAGGCACTACCGCCACGATATTTCAACTCTATCCTCTGAGGACTACGGTCAGATCACGGTTACTGAGCGTTTCGGAGTGAAAATCAAAACACAAACGGTCTCCTATGGGCAGTCCTACTGCGGTTTGTGTGTACGAATCTGTGTGTGTGTATGAGCAAGCGTGTACGAATCTGTGTGTGTATGTGAGCACGTGTGTATGAATCTGTGCGTGTGTATATGAGCAAGCGTGTACACTAGAACGTGTGCATGAATCTGTGTGTGTGTATATGAGCCTGTGTGTATATGAGCACGTGTGCATGAATCTGTCTGTGTGTGTGTATATGAGCCTGTGTGTATATGAGCAAGCGTGTACGAATCTGTGTGTGTATATGAGCAAGCGTGTATGCGAGCATGTGTGTGTTCATCTGTGTGTGTGTGTGTGTGTATATGAGCCTGTGTGTACGCGAGCACATGTGTTCATCTGTGACAAGCAGCATGAAGGTCAGTTAGCGTTCGGGACATGAAAGGGACGACCCCTCTCTCTGAGTGCTGACCTCGTGATGGGGTGTTCCTGTTTTATGCTCCCTAAAAGCTAAACTCCCGCAGAGGGTTGGGCCCTTTAAGGGGTTGAAGCGTGTGACGGTCACAGCATATTCCCAGCCGGGGAAAAGGACAGGGTAGAGGAAGGACAACAGGAGAGGAGGAGGAGAACGATGGAGAACATTCGGTAAGGGATAACATGACTAGTGGCTGTGGACAAGCGGAGATGATGAAACCAAACACTGGTTTTATCAAAATTACTTTGTATTATTTAATCCTGGCACGTTTCTGCAAACTCGTTAAGACAAAGCTGCGAGGTACAATTGGGAAAAAGCTCTTAGGGTCCGAATAGGACTTCAGAAAACGATTCCAACCAACACCATCATGAAGGACCAGTTCAAACGTCTGGCTGGTAAATGCAGTGCTGCAGACTGGAACCACAATTCTGTACCATTTTGATTACGAGAAACTTTTTGGCAGAAGAACAGGAGCCCGTTCAACACGCGTGTGTGAAACGTGACTCGCGATGTGTCAGAGATGGGCTGAGTTTGGAGTCTCCAGAGACCCGAGCCTCCCCTACTCACTCATTACTAGACACACCATGGCACAACGAGTCTGGACCGCTTCACATTAGCGCCAGCTCGGGCCACAGCTTTTGAATAATTCAACGCGACACGAAGGAATGTGGAACCTGTTAATTAATGTCAGCAAAACAACGCTCGCTCTGTAGATCGAAAGACTCCCGAGTCTTATGTGTCAAAACAAACCACGACGGAAAAAAGACGGATATTAAAAATGACTGTTGACAAAAGTGGTGTACCTATACTGAATTTCTACCTTTGCGTCATCTTCTTTGGACTGATTACGTGCGCATTTCGTTCAAGACAGCTGTAACTGTGAGCCAGAGCCATTTAAATAATGAGACCTGAAGTGAAAATCAATCTAATGGGATTAGGCCTACTGAAGTGAACCGTGAAGACACAAGCACAGTTAAACACACAGCAGACTGAAGTGAACCGTGAAGACACAAGCACAGTTAAACACACAGCAGACTGAAGTGAACCGTGAAGACACAAGCACAGTTAAACACACAGCAGACTGAAGTGAACCGTGAAGACACAAGCACAGTTAAACACACAGCAGACTGAAGTGAACCGTGAAGACACAAGCACAGTTAAACACACAGCAGACTGAAGTGAACCGTGAAGACACAAGCACAGTTAAACACACAGCAGACTGAAGTGAACCGTGAAGACACAAGCACAGTTAAACACACAGCAGACTGAAGTGAACCGTGAAGACACAAGCACAGTTAAACACACAGCAGACTGAAGTGAACCGTGAAGACACAAGCACAGTTAAACACACAGCAGACTGAAGTGAACCGTGAAGACACAAGCACAGTTAAACACACAGCAGACTGAAGTGAACCGTGAAGACACAAGCACAGTTAAACACACAGCAGACTGAAGTGAACCGTGAAGACACAAGCACAGTTAAACACACAGCAGACTGAAGTGAACCGTGAAGACACAAGCACAGTTAAACACACAGCAGACTGAAGTGAACCGTGAAGACACAAGCACAGTTAAACACACAGCAGACTGAAGTGAACCGTGAAGACACAAGCACAGTTAAACACACAGCAGACTGAAGTGAACCGTGAAGACACAAGCACAGTTAAACACACAGCAGACTGAAGTGAACCGTGAAGACACAAGCACAGTTAAACACACAGCAGACTGAAGTGAACCGTGAAGACACAAGCACAGTTAAACACACAGCAGACTGAAGTGAACCGTGAAGACACAAGCACAGTTAAACACACAGCAGACTGAAGTGAACCGTGAAGACACAAGCACAGTTAAACACACAGCAGCCTGAAGTGAACCGTGAAGACACAAGCACAGTTAAACACACAGCAGACTGAAGTGAACCGTGAAGACACAAGCACAGTTAAACACACAGCAGACTGAAGTGAACCGTGAATACACAAGCACAGTTAAACACACAGCAGACTGAAGAGAACCGTGAAGACAAGCACAGTTAAACACACAGCAGACTGAAGTGAACCGTGAAGACACAAGCACAGTTAAACACACAGCAGACTGAAGTGAACCGTGAAGACACAAGCACAGTTAAACACACAGCAGACTGAAGTGAACCGTGAAGACACAAGCACAGTTAAACACACAGCAGACTGAAGTGAACCGTGAAGACACAAGCACAGTTAAACACACAGCAGACTGAAGTGAACTGTGAAGACACAAGCACAGTTAAACACACAGCAGACTGAAGTGAACCGTGAAGACACAAGCACAGTTAAACACACAGCAGACTGAAGTGAACCGTGAAGATACAAGCACAGTTAAACACACAGCAGACTGAAGTGAACCGTGAAGACACAAGCACAGTTAAACACACAGCAGACTGAAGTGAACCGTGAATACACAAGCACAGTTAAACACACAGCAGACTGAAGTGAACCGTGAAGACACAAGCACAGTTAAACACACAGTAGACTGAAGTGAACCGTGAATACACAAGCACAGTTAAACACACAGCAGACTGAAGTGAACCGTGAAGACACAAGCACAGTTAAACACACAGCAGACTGAAGTGAACCGTGAAGACACAAGCACAGTTAAACACACAGCAGACTGAAGTGAACCGTGAAGACAAGCACAGTTAAACACACAGCAGACTGAAGTGAACCGTGAAGACACAAGCACAGTTAAACACACAGCAGACTGAAGTGAACCGTGAAGACACAAGCACAGTTAAACACACAGCAGACTGAAGTGAACCGTGAAGACACAAGCACAGTTAAACACACAGCAGACTGAAGTGAACCGTGAAGACAAGCACAGTTAAACACACAGCAGACTGAAGTGAACCGTGAAGACAAGCACAGTTAAACACACAGCAGACTGAAGTGAACCGTGAAGACAAGCACAGTTAAACACACAGCAGACTGAAGTGAACCGTGAAGACACAAGCACAGTTAAACACACAGCAGACTGAAGTGAACCGTGAAGACACAAGCACAGTTAAACACACAGCAGACTGAAGTGAACCGTGAAGACACAAGCACAGTTAAACACACAGCAGACTGAAGTGAACCGTGAAGACAAGCACAGTTAAACACACAGCAGACTGAAGTGAACCGTGAAGACACAAGCACAGTTAAACACACAGCAGACTGAAGTGAACCGTGAAGACACAAGCACAGTTAAACAGCAGACTGAAGTGAACCGTGAAGACACAAGCACAGTTAAACAGCAGACTGAAGTGAACCGTGAAGACACAAGCACAGTTAAACAGCAGACTTTCATGAAAAAAAAAACAAGTTTCCCCAGCAAATATTGATCAGCACAATAACAATCAATCAGTGACCAGTTTAATAGGTTTACCGGCAAGTTCATGGAAATACGTTGTTGTGTTGTTCCAAAAGACAGCAAGTCACATGACTCCGCTTGTCAGACAGGCATTGAGAGCAAGTCACATGACTCCGCTTGTCAGACAGGCATTGAGAGCAAGTCACATGACTCCGCTTGTCAGACAGGCATTAAAGTGACCAGTTTAATAGGTTTACCGGCAAGTTCATGGAAATACGTTGTTGTGTTGTTCCAAAAGACAGCAAGTCACATGACTCCGCTTGTCAGACAGGCATTGAGAGCAAGTCACATGACTCCGCTTGTCAGACAGGCATTGAGAGCAAGTCACATGACTCCGCTTGTCAGACAGGCATTAAAGTGACCAGTTTAATAGGTTTACCGGCAAGTTCATGGAAATACGTTGTTGTGTTGTTCCAAAAGACAGCAAGTCACATGACTCCGCTTGTCAGACAGGCATTGAGAGCAAGTCACATGACTCCGCTTGTCAGACAGGCATTGAGAGCAAGTCACATGACTCCGCTTGTCAGACAGGCATTAAAGAGCAAGTCACATGACACCGCTTGTCAGACAGGCATTTCGAGCAAGTCACATGACTCCGCTTGTCAGACAGGCGTTGAGAGCAAGTCACATGACTCCCCTTGTCAGACAGGCAAGTCACATGACTCCACTTGTCAGACAGGCATTAAGTCGCTCGCTCGCTCGGTTGAGCGGTAGAATCTGCAAAACGATTTAAAATAACAAACACTAGAACAATTCTACATTTCTAAGTGAGTTACTGCTGAATGAGATGGCACCTGTGATATACATTGACAGTTTGACACAATGAAAGGTAATATCGTTGTGCTGTCGACACAGAGATCATTTCATCCACAGTGTCACGCCATCAGGTCGTCTATGCAATACTGTGTTTGACGTCCAATTGGCTCGCAAATCCACTTCCAGCTCCCCCTTCTGCAGTGCTGACGGTTCCCTTCCACACCTCATGATCCTCATTACCGGGAACTGCTTTCAGTGGCGACCAGCTGAACGTTCCTCCAGGCTGACAAGGGTAGAGGCAACTTGCACAGTCAACACATAGTCCAGCCCCCTATAGTCCAGCCCCCCCCCCATAGTCCAGCCCCCCCAGAAAACTAAATCAGCCGAGTGATGAATGAGTTGAACAAAACGTGGACTCAGCAAAAGTTAAATGTTCTCATTAGGCAGCTGAGGGATCACACACACACACACACACACGCACATCTGAGCCCCAAAAAAAGAGATGCGGGAGCAGTCCTCTTTGTCGCTGTGTCGTTCTCTCCTCCACTCGTCCATCAGCACGTTTAGAACGGGAGGACCAGGAGAAGTGACAGTCACACAGAGCAGACACACAGAGCAGACACACAGAGCAGTCACACAGAGCAGTCACACAGAGCAGTCACACAGAGCAGTCACACAGAGCAGTCACACAGAGCAGTCACACAGAGCAGTCACACAGAGCAGTCACACAGAGCAGTCACACCGAGCAGTCACACCGAGCAGTCACACCGAGCAGTCACACCGAGCAGTCACACCGAGCAGTCACACCGAGCAGTCACACCGAGCAGTCACACCGAGCAGTCACACCGAGCAGTCACACCGAGCAGTCACACCGAGCAGTCACACCGAGCTGTCACACCGAGCTGTCACACCGAGCTGTCACACCGAGCTGTCACACAGAGCAGTCAAGTCACACCGAGCAGTCACACCGAGCTGTCACACCGAGCTGTCACACCGAGCTGTCACACCGAGCTGTCACACAGAGCAGTCACACAGAGCAGTCACACAGAGCAGTCACACAGAGCAGACACACAGAGCAGTCAAACAGAGCAGTCATAGCAGATGTAACGTATACCTGATAGTTGACCAGCTGCCCGCTGCCCTTTAACAGGCATGCACACACACACACTCACACACGCAAACACACACGCACAAACACGTTTACTTAACTTAGAGGCACAAGGGTCAGTCCTTAACTTTTATTTGTATGTACAGGTACGTTAGAAACACAGACAGGTTTACCATTGTTGTGTGGATTTTTTATCTTGGTGGGAGTTCTAAGTCCCAAGATTGATAGAACCACCCACACACCCCCACACCCCCCAACACACACACACACACCATTTAGTTCCACTCCGATCCATCCACCTGGATATGTGTGACACCAAAGAATGTTGCTGTCAGAAACATCTCAGAAAATCTCAGAACCAAATCACCCAAATAAACATCTCTTCCTTACACACACCCACGCACGCACACACACACACGCACGCACGCACACACATGCAAGTAAACAATTCAAAAATGTTGTTTGATGATGCTAGTGTTTTACTAGTGCTGTCCAATATGTAAGGGCTGAAGGCCAACCTGGTGTGTGTGTGTGTATCTCTGGTTTCAGGATTCTAACAGTGCTGACAGGTCCGAGTCCCAGGGCACTGGCCCCTGGGCGTAACCACGGATACCCAGGCGCAAACAGAAAGCAGTCACTCATCCTCAGCTAGACTACAGACAGATTGGAGATGAGAACACAAAGGTGTGTGTGTGTGTGTGTATGTGTGTGTGTGTTAAGGCGGGCGAGCTGAATGCTACGTTGCAGAGTCTCCGTTGGGATTCCAGTCTATTGAGATATCATCAGTAATTCTACCAGGCACCAAGCACACACACCACACACACACACACAAGCACACACAGTTTCTTTTTAGCTAAGTTTTGAAGAACCCGTAGACCTTATAGGAGAGAAGATAGCAGGGAAAAGCCAGCGTATGAATTTTGCAGTTAAATCTGCCTGACATTTCCATGTGAGCCTAGTCAGCCTTCTGGTATGTTCTGGTATGTCCCCCGTTAAACGTGATGAAAACACGGCCAACTAGCTGTACTTAAAGACAGGGAAATGATTGGACTGGAGGTCTCCATAAAACACCTTTAGTTCAACGTAAGGTCAAACAACGAGACTGCACTTATGGAAAATCCCTGATGTTTAATGTTTTCCAAGTCTAAATACAGAAAAGAAACGTTCATTTTCTTCTCAGTTCTCATTGTGCGACTTCTGCCCTGAGATCACACACACACACACACACACACACACACACACACACACACACACTATATGTAGATAAATGACTTCACAGTTCTGAAGATTCGAAATACAGCAATGATGTAGCTCACTGAGCCGCTGTGTGTGTGTGAACTCCTGTGTCTGTGCTCCCGCGTGCCTTTTGCCTCTTTGTGTGTGTGTGTGTGTGTGTGTGTGTACTTTTGCACGTGCACACATGCTTCTCCGTAACCATGGTAGCAAACCCGCCTGGTAATGGTGAGCTCATCTCTTTGGTGCACAGCGGTAGACCGTCCCGCAATTACAGAACAAAACACTCCTAATGAACTTCGATCCGCGGAGGAAATAAGAAGCGTGCCATGAACAGCGATTATTAATTGAGTCATTTTTTACCCTGCAAATTCTTAAATGATGACTCCATAGACACTGAACCGTGGCTTCTAATCATGTATTTTACACACACACACACACACACACAATGTGGATGTTACTCTATTAGAGTAAACGGGACAAAGGCCATTTAGATGGCGCGCACACCTGTTCTATTTTAAACCAGGCAACTGATATTGAAAAGCACACCGTCTGCATTTATTCCACGGCCAGATTATCAGTTTACTCCGTTAAATTCAAATCTGTGCCGCACAGATGCGGGCCGTGTCGAAAATGTGCCGGAGAGATTTGGAAACATTTCCCGGTTACAAACAGAGCAAATCAATAAAGTCTCGCATGAGGGAGTCGCTCTCCATGCGCGGAGCTGACTCTGCTGTCCTGGTAGCTGGCGGGGGTTGGAGAGCGAGGGGGCTGAACAGAGAGAGGAAGCCGGAGATGATTGAATTCTGAGACGTCCATCGCACGGCTTCCTGAAGAATCCTCCCTGGACTCGCGCACATGTACAGAAGCTAGTACACTCAAGTACGTAAAGGTATTCCCGTAGTGGTCCAAGCCCATCAGAGCTAGTTCACACACACACACACACACACACACACACACACACACACACACACACACACACACACACACACACACACACACACACACACACACACACACACACACACACACACACACACACACACACACACACACACACACACACACACACACACACACACACACACACACACACACACACACACACACACACACACACACACACACACACACACACACAATATCTTACTCTCCACGGAGACATGCTGACAGGTTTTCATTTAGCCCCAAATTAGCCTGGGAGCACCAGGACAGGGCCAGCACATCCATCTACCTCTGTAGCTTGCCTATCATCAGGTCTGTCAGTCGCTCTGATTCTCCACAGACATCATCATCGTGATTAGAGAGACCACGGGCTAATTAGCAGGGATAAGCTGAGCAAGGTATGGCGCCAAGGAGACGAAGGGCTTGGCAGAGTGTGCGTGTGTATTTACCACACTTGTGAGGACCAGAAAACCCGACATGGATAGTTGAAAAGGGAAAAAGATTGGAGGCGTTAGGGTCAATTACAATAGGACATTTGAATATGTCGTGCAAAAGCCAAACATTCCCCCAAAAATGTTCTGAACATGTATTGTTGACGTGGTAAAGACATTTTCGACTGCAACCACACTCCGACCACACTGCATTTTTCTCATTTAGTAAATCTAACACAGTCTGACATAGAAAGTCAATATATCATGAAGGTCATTTAAGGTGGACACTTATATTTTACTTATATTTTATATAGGCTTAAGTTAAATTGTATTCATGGATAATACCGTCCATAGTCATTGAAACTGTGTCACTGCCACGGTCACTAACATTACATTCTACTTTCTGCTAATAGCCTTAAGTACGCTAATAAGTGGTCGCTCATTCAAAATTTAACTAAATACGTGATTGGCGGCACCAAGCCGTACCAGCAGAGCTACAGGGAGAATAGAATCATATAGTCACACAGATCGCTGTGATGACGTGAGGATATCTGGGGAGATATCCTATATGGCAGCTGTCTGGGCCAGGATGTCTGGAGGAGCCAGTTAGTTGAATATGTGGGTGAGAGCGTGAGTGACTGGGTCGGTCTCATGCAGCTCTCTGGGTTCTGTACGTCCCATGAGATGCCACCGTATGTGTGTTGGTGTGCGCTTGTGTGTGTGTGTTGGTGTGTGTGTGTGTGTGTGTTGGTGTGTGTCCGTGTTGGTGTGCGCGTGTGTGTGCATTGGTTTGCGCGTGTGTGCATGTTGGTGTGTGCGGGCGCTACCACACATCCACGTAAGAAACGTGCTTGGGCAGATGTCTGCGTCCTCAGTCTCAGTCTCATCTACGTTCCCACCCAACAGGCCCTGATCTCAGGTCTGCTTCCTCAGTCTCATCTACGTTCTCACCCAACAGGCCCTGATCTCAGGTCTGCTTCCTCAGTAATATCTACGTTCTCACCCAACAGGCCCTGATCTCAGGTCTGCTTCCTCAGTAACATCTATGTTCCCACCCAACAGGCCCTGATCTCAGGTCTGCTTCCTCAGTAATATCTACGTTCTCACCCAACAGGCCCTGATCTCAGGTCTGCTTCCTCAGTAACATCTATGTTCCCACCCAAAAGGCCCTGATCTCAGGTCTGCTTCCTCAGTAATATCTACGTTCTCACCCAACAGGCCCTGATCTCAGGTCTGCTTCCTCAGTAATATCTACGTTCTCACCCAACAGGCCCTGATCTCAGGTCTGCTTCCTCAGTAACATCTATGTTCCCATCCAACAGGCCCTGATCTCAGGTCTGCTTCCTCAGTCTCATCTATGTTCCCACCCAACAGATCCTAATCTCAGGCACATCACCGATAGGTGCGACTCTGTAAAATGGACATCAACAAGCTTGTCTGATGATCATTGGGATTGTGGCAGATGACAGTCGATGGCTTACTAGACGCAGATGGGGGATTGTATCTCGTGCACATGTTCACAATGGCATTAGCACAAGTGTGTGTTTCAAAAGGCAGCCGAGCAACAAGACAGGCTCTATTTCAACCAACAAGAGGCTTTTCTTTCATTCACATTCATTTTCCCCTCTTAGAACGAATCACTGATCACATTAGGCTGCGTGTGTGTGTGTGTTTGTGCGTGTATTTGTGTGTGTGTGTACACTTTTCTGTATGTGTTCTGTAAACAAACAACCATTTTAGTCAGAGCTCTATAGTGATGCTGATGGGGAGATTATTGAACCCATCAGCGGCCATTTTGATGTGTGAACCCTCCAAGCGTCTAGTGAACTCTCGAAGGCTCTCAGATGTGTTCAGAAAATAAGATTCCATGTGTTTGGAAAAAGAAAGAGAACAACAAAAAGATTGATTGCCCTCACAGCACATCCTCTCTCTCACCGTCTGTCTCTCTCTCTCTCTCTCTCTCTTAAGACTAACCGTCTCTCGGCCTCATCGTCGATCTCCCTTTCCCACTTCAAGTTTCATATAATAATAACATGTCTAACACTTGGGTCTCGTCTCCCTCCGTCCCTCTTTTTCCTTGCTTCTGCAGTCATTAGTCGGATGTACTGTATCTGTGTGTTTTTGTGCGCTAGATGAGAAAGCTGGCAGGCAGGAATGTTTCCTGTGCTGTGCTTTTCATACTCGTGCAGAACAATGGCTCTCGCAAGGTTAATGTCCATGGGATGTCTATTCTTCCATTCTGTCCTCTCATCACTCAATAACTATACAAGCCCTCTCCCATGTCGGTTCTTCTGCCTGCCACGATATATTCGCTAAGTCAAGACCTTATATCAATGTCTCGAAATGCCGTAAGGCAAAAGCCTACGCTTTCTGTGGAGGTGGGACACGGCATCTTTGCATTTCGGGGAGTTTTAGAATACAATATTATAATATGGAATTTATACCAAAAACAGCCTGAGACTTTCTTGTTAACTGAGAAACTTCTTTTAAACAACTTGGGTGGGAGTTACTATAGAATATATCGCTCTAAACCACCGATCAGTGCACACGTATATTTTGGGCATCAATTAGGATCCCCATTAGCTTATGTTTCCTGGTACAAACGTGAACTGAAACACACACTGGTGGGCGGTACGCACCGAATAAAGTGTGCGCCGGTAGAAATACGTGGCCCGGAATGGATTTGTTTATAACTGTTTAAAAGTTTGGGGTCACTTAGACGTATTCTAGTTTTTGAAGAAGAAAATCCTTATTTTGTCCATTGAAATAACACAGAATAACATAAAATTGTCAACGGTGTGGACGTCGTTAATACTGTAAATGACTGTTGTAGCAGCGAACAACTATCAATAGAATATCTACATAGGTGTAAAGAGGCCCATTATCAGCAACCATCAGTCCTGTGTTCCAATGGCACGTTGTGTTTGCGCATACAAGTTTAGCATTTTGAAAGGCTATTGGCTCATTGATAAACTTTTTTGCTGAAAACTGTTGTGGTGATTAAAAAAGCAATAGAAATGTCTTCTCTAGACTAGTTTAGCCTCTGGAGCATCCCTGTTTGTGGGTTTGATTCCAGGCTCAAAATGGCCTAAAATCATAGAACTTTCTTAAAAAATGTGTCAGTCTGTTCTTGTTCTGAAAATGAAGGCAACATTGAGAGAAATTTCAGGAAAAACTAAGAAACTGGTGATCTTGTACGACACTGAGTTTGACTCCTTTTACAGAACAGCAGACACTGTCACTAACCGGAAATGAAAGAGGAGTGGGAGGCCCTGGTGCACAACTGAGCAATAGGACAAATATATCATATGAGTGTCTAGTTTGTGACACAGACGCCTCACAGGTCTTCAACTGGCACCTTCATTAAATTGCACCGGCTCAATGTCAACAATGAAGAGACAACTCCGGCACGCTGGCCTACTAGGCACAGAAAAAAACATCTCAGACTGGCCAAGAAAAATAACCTATTAATATTGGCAAAAGAACACAGAAACTACTCCACAAACTCTCCAGACAGGCTATAGTCTGCCCATCTATTCATCTCATTGCAGGCTGAATATCTCTGAGCTAATCAAAGGACAGCACAGAGAGGAGGAATCAGGACAGCACGGAGAGAAATGTAGTGTCAATCATTAGAGCTTTCGACTCCCGGCCCAAAAAGGTAGATGGCTCAATCGAAGAGTGTTTATAGACTGGGTGACGTCGTCTGACCTTTTGTAGGCATCTGTCTGTAGTCTGAGAGGTCGGCCGAATCCTTATTGATCTCTCACATTCTATCGGAGACAGACATAGCCCATTACACTTCCAACAGTCAGTGTTACAGCTTCAAAAAACTCCACCGACACACAGATCGAACATACACAGATTTGAGAGCTTCCGTTCGTCATAAACTGTTGCTATGGCACCGTGGAAATGAGATGCGCGATAGTCACACCGTCGGAAGATTAGATAAGTCATCATCTTCATGAGAAATAGCCTGACCGGTGACGAGGTGAACAGTTGAACAGTTCAACTGACATGGATCAATTGACAGTGATCAGTTGGCGATTACTGCCAGTGAACACATGTATTATGTAGGTACAGTGTATAATAGGATTATTGTCCACACTATAATTAGTATTGGTTAGATGTGGTTGGGTCACCATAGCTCAATCTCTCACAGTCAACCCAACCTCCACCACCACCACTACCACAACCATTACCTCCACCAGTATACGTTCATTAAAGGCCTGAGTTGGGTTCATGAATTTCTTTTTTTGAAAAATTGATGCAATTCTAAGAAAGTTCAACTCGTTGCCCGAAGCGATTTAGCCCGAAAGACCTACATCAGCCAGCCTCAATCTTTTAGTGGAAATTGGGTTTAGACCTCACAGGCTGACCCCTAGCTTTACACACACACACACACACACACACACAGTTCCCTTCACCACAAATCTAGCATCAGATTACCCAAACCCCCATCCATAACCTTGACTGTTAGGAGAAATGAAAAATATATGACTCTGTATAAGTGGTTTAGGGAGTAATGGAGAACGTCCGATAGTATCAACGCAGATCATTTCTCCTTTATGGCGCCGCCACGTTTGCCACAAACGCCTGCCAGCCGTTGCGATCGGCGATACAAATTGTTGTTACCTTTTGGTTTTTATACCAGATCCAAACAGAACCAGGTTGTCAGAGTCATGACCTTATAGTTCCATAAAATGTTTGGGGTGTGCAGAAACGCACTGTGAAGAAGAAACATGGAATATAAAGCGAGAAATATATAGAGAAAATATATTTATAAAATGATTCATAATGCTCATATTTTTAATAAATACATTTGATGAGGACAGATATATTACCAGTTAAAGATCAGAGAAGTGTCACAGATGTAAACTTAATGCAATCAACGTGGTCAAAACCGTTCAGTTTTACAATGTTAATGTAAACAAAGCATGTGTGCACCATATGTTCTGTAGGAATGTGTTTTTGCTGAGATCTAAGAAAAATGTACTTAAATTCCAGATAACAGCAGCCATCCGAGACAAATGCTCTAAGCATTTACTAATCTAGGAACCTTTGACTACAGTAAAAGACGATCCCCTTCTTTTCACCAGCGACTCACAGGCATGGCTTTCACCGGTGTGTAGCTTCCATCACCAGTGTGCCGAACAGGTGTGCCTGTTTCAAGCACACGTTTGGCTTCACATTGTACAACCAGTGGCCAAAAGACCCAGAAAACATCTCTTAAATTTCCCAGAGACATCAATAATTGCTTGTTTTCCTGTCCTTAACAAACCTATTGGCTAGTTGCTAACTAATCACTTGTGCTTAATATTTAAGACCACACTTAATGGAGAAATGTTGGACATTTTATTACTGCAATTTCACTAACAGGCAAATCACATCACAAAGAAACAGTTCACTAGAAAAGATAAGCCGCAAAATACAGAGCCAAAAAGCCAGGGTACATTACAGTAATGTTAAGGTGAGACATGACAGTACTGGTGATAGGGTTAGGAGTAGTGTTAAGGTGACGCATGACAGTACTGGTGATAGGGTTAGGAGTAGTGTTAAGGTGAGACATGACAGAACTGGTGATAGGGTTAGGAGTAGTGTTAAGGTGAAGCATGACAGTACTGTTGATAGGGTTAGGAGTAGTGTTAAGGTCAGACATGACAGTACTGGTGATAGGGTTAGGAGTAGTGTTAAGGTGACGCATGACAGTACTGGTGATAGGGTTAGGAGTAGTGTTAAGGTGAGACATGACAGAACTGGTGATAGGGTTAGGAGTAGTGTTAAGGTGAAGCATGACAGTACTGGTGATAGGGTTAGGAGTAGTGTTAAGGTCAGACATGACAGTACTGGTGATAGGGTTAGGAGTAGTGTTAAGGTGAGACATGACAGTACTGGTGATAGGGTTAGGAGTAGTGTTAAGGTGAGACATGACAGAACTGGTGATAGGGTTAGGAGTAGTGTTAAGGTGAGGCATGACAATACTGGTGATAGGGTTAGGAGTAGTGTTAAGGTGAGACATGACACTACTGGCGATTTCAACAATTCCACAAGAACAACAAAAATTCTCTCTTCTTGCCGTAATCAAACTCGATACCATTGGACTGAGTTTCGGTTGCAGATAACCCTGCCGACATTTCTGACCACACTGTCCAAGAAAACAGCAACTCCATCTACTAATACGTTCATATCTGCCCCTGGTGGCCGACTTGTGACGTATATAGCAGTCCTAGTGCTAGGTATATAGCAGTCCTAGTGCTAGGTATATAGCAGTCCTAGTGCTAGGTATATAGCAGTCCTAGTGCTAGGTATATAGCAGTCCTAGTGCTAGATATACAGCAGTCCTAGTGCTAGATATACAGCAGTCCTAGTGCTAGGTATATAGCAGTCCTGGTGCTAGGTATATAGCAGTCCTAGTGCTAGGTATATAGCAGTCCTGGTGCTAGGTATATAGCAGTCCTGGTGCTAGGTATATAGCAGTCCTGGTGCTAGGTATATAGCAGTCCTGGTGCTAGGTATATAGCAGTCCTGGTGCTAGGTATATAGCAGTCCTAGTGCTAGATATATAGCAGTCCTAGTGCTAGATATATAGCAGTCCTGGTGCTAGGTATATAGCAGTCCTGGTGCTAGGTATATAGCAGTCCTGGTGCTAGGTATATAGCAGTCCTGGTGCTAGGTATATAGCAGTCCTGGTGCTAGGTATATAGCAGTCCTAGTGCTAGGTATATAGAAGTCCTAGTGCTAGATATATAGCAGTCCTAGTGCTAGATATATAGCAGTCCTATTGCTAGATATATAGCAGTCCTAGTGCTAGATATATAGCAGTCCTAGTGCTAGGTATATAGCAGTCCTAGTGCTAGATATATAGCAGTCCTAGTGCTAGGTATATAGCAGTCCTAGTGCTAGGTATATAGCAGTCCTGGTGCTAGGTATATAGCAGTCCTGGTGCTAGATATATAGCAGTCCTGGTGCTAGGTATATAGCAGTCCTAGTGCTAGGTATATAGAAGTCCTAGTGCTAGATATATAGCAGTCCTAGTGCTAGATATATAGCAGTCCTAGTGCTAGGTATATAGAAGTCCTAGTGCTAGGTATATAGAAGTCCTAGTGCTAGATATATAGCAGTCCTAGTGCTAGATATATAGCAGTCCTATTGCTAGATATATAGCAGTCCTAGTGCTAGGTAT
Source organism: Dallia pectoralis (assembly GCA_029465975.1). NCBI lineage: Eukaryota > Metazoa > Chordata > Actinopteri > Esociformes > Umbridae > Dallia > Dallia pectoralis. The sequence continues at coordinate 19,336,566 of CM055734.1, read as the reverse complement.
ATAGAAGTCCTAGTGCTAGGTATATAGAAGTCCTAGTGCTAGATATATAGCAGTCCTAGTGCTAGATATATAGCAGTCCTATTGCTAGATATATAGCAGTCCTATTGCTAGATATATAGCAGTCCTATTGCTAGATATATAGCAGTCCTATTGCTAGGTATATAGCAGTCCTAGTGCTAGGTATATAGCAGTCCTAGTGCTAGATATATAGCAGTCCTATTGCTAGATATATAGCAGTCCTATTGCTAGATATATAGCAGTCCTATTGCTAGGTATATAGCAGTCCTAGTGCTAGGTATATAGCAGTCCTAGTGCTAGGTATATAGCAGTCCTAACGTGTTGACACGAAACATAACCGCGAGTCATTGAGGACCAACTGCACTGGGACATGTTAATACTGAATGTAAAGGGATTTACTAAAAATCATCACAGTTCTAGGAATGAGTTGCGGCGCTGGGTGGCGATGGTTCTCTGAAACAGAGTGCAAGATACCAAACAATTGAGAGAAATACCAAAAAAGAAAGAGATGATTAACAACCTTCAGTCGGGAGACAATATTTGATGTCGTATAACATTTAGAGCTGATAAACCTGTCTGAATATTACACAAGCAGTCCTATTCTACTTAACCTTGAACACACTGTATTCCACAGTCCTAACAAAGTCTTTGAAAACTGAAAAGATGGCTAATTACATCCTCGTCTGCTGACATGTGACTGAAAGGGTTAAGCTCCAGACTTCCTTGTCAAAAGGCGGAACTGTAATCCATCTAAAAACTCAGGCCATCTTCATAAAGCAACAAAGACATTAAGAAATGTAATTTGGAGCTTGTTTTGTCTGCGGATAAAAAGGGGAAATTAAGTTATGGTGAAAAGGCCTCTGGGACCGGAGTAATGCAGGCTGGCTGTAGCCGAAACCTCTCCTTACAACGCGGTCTCACCTTGTCATGTCCTTCTACCCTGCGTGGATCTCCTGTCTCAGAGGGAATCGTAAACGGGTCCACTGTGAGAACGCTTGAGTCATAAAAAAAGGCTAATGACTGGTCAATCCAATTAGGCCAATCATAAAACATATTTTAGGACACCCACAATCAAACCTGACCTCAAATCTGAGGACTTGAACTCCAGTAACGCCACCACTTGAAATAAACTCGAAGGAAATTCACTTGAAGACCTAACGCTGTGGAGTATCAAATAATGTCTAGGTTAAAATTCTGCACCTTACAGTAATCATTTACCACTGATACTGACTGAGATGGGAACATCTGGAAACAAGCCATTATCGTCAGTGCCATTTGGAAATACATGTTATCCATCTATTAAAACAACTACAACTATCGCCTGGTGATATTTCCAGACAAGCCAAAACAGCCGTGGAAAACCGGTAGGTCAGAAGGTCCTGTGGAAATAATACTGATTACATTTCCTCAGGATATTTGTCCGTTTCTTCATTAGGTCCAACAGATTTGTGTGATTCACTCTAAACCCAAACCCCTCAGAATTAAAGAGGTGCAGGGGGCTGCCACTGTTAGCGCTCAGGAAGCTATTAGGGTTTACTGCATTGCTCGGGGGCAAAATAACATTGTTTTTCACCTTGCCAGCTGATGGATTTGAACTAGAAACATTTTGGTTACTGGTCAGATGATCGAACCCCTATACTGTGATTCACATTGGGTCTTTAAATGACATCTGGACTGGTAGCTATAGATCCCTGAACATTTCAGTTGATTGACATAGATAGAACTAATCAATGTCAATCATTTGTTGACCCAGATTCAACTCCAGACAACAGCTCAGTGAGTCGGGGAGTCAACCAATCAATTCTGTGCATAGTTTGAACACACTAAAAAGACCAGCTTGACAGAATTCTGGACCATCAGTATTTGAACTCAATTCTGTCAGTGTCCTATTTCGTATAGTTTGATTCTCAGTTGATATATCCAATCCAATAGCCTAGGAAGACAGGTCATCAGAATAATTAAAGACAGAATCCAGTTGCTCAAACACATTCCCCCTATGAAACTGCTAAGCGCTAGTTTTGGGGGTCCTCGGTTAAAGCTCCCCCTGATGGGTACAATATAATCCGGTATTATATGGTCTAACCTCGGATAGGTTTCATGTCGCTTGATCTTACATCCTATTAAATATAGGCCCATTCACAGTTGACAAGCCTTGCTAAAATTAGTGCACTTTCCTGTAAAAGGAAGTTCCATTCAGAACTCGAGAACAATCCCCTGGATGTTATCATTGTAGAAGACCGCAGCTCAATAACCTCAATGTATTATTTTTTGCATATTTTTTTACGGCTTTTTGTTCAAATGAGGTTATCATGTGTTTTTGGACTGCTTTTTGTTCACATAAGGGTTCTTGTGGATTTTTGGACGGTGTTCTGTTCATACGAGGCTATCATGTGTTTTTGGACGGTTTTCATTCATATGAAGTTGTAGTTGGTTTTTGGACGTCTTTTCATTCATATGAGGTTCTTGTGGGTTTTTGGACGGCTTTTCGTTCATATAAGGTTCTTCTGGATTTTTGGACGGCTTTTCGTTCATATGAGGTTCTTGTGGGTTTTTGGACGGCTTTTCGTTCATATGAGGTTCTTGTGGGTTTTTGGACGGCTTTCGTTCATATTTCGTTCAGGCTTTTTTCCTTCCTGCAGGCTGACATCCCAGAACGATTAAAGATTAATTGGATAAATTCCACACATCAAGGATCTGCAAGGTAAGCGCAGTGGGAAATGCTAGTTTGATATGATCCGGGGAACTTTCAAATCTGCGTCAAACGAGGTGCAAATCTCTGAGATGTCACGCCTCGCTGCCTTTCCTTTGAATGGTCTGTCCTTTTAACATTCATTTATTTCCAGTCTTTAAGTAAAACCCACTGCCACTGACCAGCCTACGGTGTAACTGATGGAGTCAATTGCCATTGTCAAGAGAGGACATAGGCGAACAAAGGCATACAGCGGTACACATGAATATAAAATACCAACAGACATGAAAATAAATGAAGCTATTCCGGAAGGCGGTGAAAAGATCATCCTAATGGAAGACTTGTCGCCATCTCCACCGCCGTCCAATCTTTCTTCCTCCTCCGTTCCCGAAACAGGAACGAGAGCATGGCCCTTGTCACAGGGTGAAAAAGGAACCCCTTGACAAATTCATCTCAGAAAATCTGTTTACCGACGAGGCGGAATAGCGGGAGGGGGCGGTTAACGCACAAAATTGCAACCTCCGGGTGTATGCGTCTGTGCCTCCGGGCGTATGCGCCTGTGCCTCCGGGCGTACGCGCCTGTGCCTCCGGGCGTACGCGCCTGTGCCTCCGGGCGTACGCGCCTGTGCCCCCGGGCGTACGCGCCTGTGCCTCCCAATTGGATTTCTTTGGCATTGGAGTCTGAATAGTATCTGGAGTGTAATATAAACACTGTTATTAAAAGAGCAGTGCTGTGCAGATGGTGCTTTGACCAATGCTGAAGTGTGTAGAGAGGTCAGCCACCAGAAACTCTCAGCAGAGACCCAAATGGAAAGGCGTGCACACGTGTGTGTAGAGAGAATGTGTGTGAGAGTGTGTGTGTGAGTGTGCGGAGAGAGAATGTGTGTGTGTGTGTGTAGAGAGAATGTGTGTGAGAATGTGTGTGTGTGTGAGTGTGCGTGTGTGTGTGTGTGTGTGGGTGTGTGTGAGTGAATGGGTGTGTGTGTGTGTGTGAGAATGTGTGTGTGAGAATGTGTGTGAGTGAGTATGTGGGTGTGTGTGTGTGAGTGTGTGTGAGTGTGTGTGTGAGAATGTGTGTGAGTGTGTGTGTGTGTGTGTGTGTGTGTGTGGAGAGAGAATGTGTATGTGTATGTGTGTGTGTGTGTGTGTGTGTGTGTGTTTGTGTGTAGGGTTCAAAATGACTTAGGACTCTTGGGGGGTCCCCTAAAATGTAATCACAAAAATGTAGAAGCCTACCTTTCTACACTATATACTGCAGGCAAAATGATAATAATACAGGTCTTCTTGGGATGTTTTACATGGTTTGGGCTAGGCCCAGTATTGCAGTGGTGTCTGGAGAAGTGGGTATACTCTAACAGATAACCCTCTACCTCTGGGGTAACAAAGTTACAGCACTTTATATAAATCTAATCCCTGACATGACAAAGTGAATAACAGGTCATTCGGATTCTGTCCTTGAGCAAGGCAGTTAACTCTAAATGCTCCAGGTGTAGCCTACTCATTAAGGCAGCGCCATGCACCTTCAAGGGGTTTGATCAAAAACAAATGTTATCACTCATCCCTAATGTTATATTAAATGGAATTTGTCAAACAACTGGCTGCTGGATTGAATAATAATGATATCTGTAAAGAATGTACCTATTAGGTAGATTGTTTACTTTGAGCTGGTCTGTGCTTGGCTTGGCTGTACTTGGCTGGGCTAAGCTGGGCTGCGGTGAGCTGGCCTTTTTAACTGTATTCTGAAGTGCAAAAGATTGTTTTAATTACAATTATTATGTTAAAACATTTGGTTATGTTCTACTAATTGTAATGTGTGAGTAATAAGTGTTTACCAATATATGTACAATTTCCCCATACAACAGCCATGTTATCACATAAGCACAATTTACCCCTGAAAAAAGTCAGTAATCTTTCTTTTCCCTTTTTTCGCTCCATGATGATGCAGGACTAGGTTAAGAAAATTAGATTAGCTTCCTTGCTAGTATACCAAGTTCTCATGTACATATTCATTCATGCTCAAATCACCTTCACTTTAATCAACTCACAGACTGGAAGCAAGTCTTGGTTATCTCTTGTAATCACTGACTGGACAAGTAGGTTGTTAAGCTAGCTTTGAATAACTAGTTTAGCTGCTTGGTCTGCTGTTAGCTGGCAGTTCATTTGGCTTCATACACATACAGCTAAGAAACGTTGACAAACGAACTCTTCTAATCATTACACGGTGTATCTAGTAAATGCAACATTTGATATAGGATCTCTTAATAATGTACTACAAGCAATTATGGATGTAAATATCCATAAGTATATTTTGTCACAAAAAAGGTGATTGTTTTTTATTTTGATGTTTTTGTACTGCAAGGGTTAACTGCCTGTTTTCAGTTACGCGCTTTTCTTTCCTTTGGAAGCGCTGTCAAGCCCAGTTCATATCATATAGCTTATCACCGCAAATACAGCAATCACTACAACACTGCTGTAGCAAACGGTAAATTTATACTTGCAACCCCTCCGAAGAGGCAAAAGGTGTGTTAAATCAGTTTACAAAAGCATTTTGTTAGCAATATTTTCGTTTTGGCACAAATGTAAGACAGCATGTGAATGTGTACAATGTTATCTGATCTGTTACTTGTTTTGTATACATTTCAGCTCTTACGTTGGTGATATGGTGAATGGAGAAGTTTTACGGATTAAACATCATAAATAAACCATCAGTAAAAGTCTCATCCTTGTTCTAGGGGGCATGCTACAATGGAAATATCAAAATAATCAAAGCACTTACAGGACTTTCATTCAGGATTTATTTTTCAGCTTCTGTTTTACCGCGTTCAGTTTCACTACGTGTTTCTGCACGAGCAGCACGACAATAAGCAGTGACGCTCACTCAGCTATAGCTGATTGCTCCCTCGCGCCAGGAAATAAATAAATTAATTACTATTGCTGTATATAAAACGTCACTAAATTTCCACAATCATTTTCAATGATTTTATTCAATTTTTAAATATGTGTCTGGGACCCCCCAAAATCAAAAAATAAAATCTTATGGGGGTTCCCCCCTCATTTCGAACTGTGTTCGTGCGTGCGTGTGTGCGTGCGTGCGTGCGTGGAGAGAGACCATTTACAACTTTTTGTTGATGTCATTTGGATTCAACAAAACTATACATGTTACTGAGAGAAAAGCGGTTAAGGGAAAATGCTTTAAAGACAGACTCATTTCAAACGGTAGTTGCCTAAGAGAGAGAAATACAGCAAAATACTAAATGACTCATTTTGAGTGACAGACACACCACAGAACATGGTAGACCTCAATAAGATTATCAATAGCTACACTAAGATACAGAGTATGGAGCTCAGCCGGGTTCCCAGTGACAAATTGTTAAACAACAACCCAGCCTGGCAGCGGCTTTTAAACCACAACTACTTCTATTCAGCCCCCATAGTCCTCCAGAGTGAACACACTGTCGAGCCGACAGCTGGGCCTTCACTTCCCTCCGCTGAGAGGAGCTTCACCATGACTCCCTTTGGAATCTGCGTGAGACACCGGCCAAAAGATTCGGCCAGGTTGGTGGGGGTGGCTGGGGGCATCTAATGACCGGGTCTATTTTGCATGTCTGGAATTTAGCCAAATACCCTAAAAGCTTACAGCATTTTCCGATAAACACACCATCACCGGCCACCTGAGCCAGGTTGGTGTACACTTCTGGCAATGCAGGAGACATTTTCCGTGTGCCGTGACAGGGAGAGCACGTGCTGGGCAGTGATTGGCAGGGAGGCTGAGAGTTTGCAACAGGCCACACCAAGCCCTTTCTGCTCTAATTGCCTGTCCAGCTGCTCCACCGTATTGTTCCACAGTGCCCATAGCGAGGAGGAAGAACAGAGGCTGTTTACACTCAACGTCCAGGGTACCAAACCGCAGAAAGTACACTTTGGCCCTCCGCACGGACCGTTAAACAAAATGCCGGGGAAGGTTTGAAAATGTCCTGGTTCCTGGCCCCGAGCCTCGTCGCCCACTGCCTTTAACACCATTACCCCGCGTCTGTGCCTGGACTAGGCTGTTTCAAGTGTCGGCCTGTGGCGATGTAGTTAATGTCCCTTCAGAACGAAAACAGTGTACATATGTCCAACAAAACCCCCTTGGTTGAGGGTGGAAAAATACCTGAACGTTGTTTAGATTAACAGTTAAATTGCAATGTCTTCTCGTCGGTCTATAGCCTGCCAGGTATTTTTGTATTCTCCCAGAGTGCAGCCGTGACAGTTTTGTGCCATTAGCTTGCAGGACGACAGGAACACTGACCCCTGGTCCCTCGTCTACACGGTAACTAGAATAATGGCCGCGTGTAGCCAAAGCTGAGAATGAAAAACCACAAGGAATAACAATGTAGCATCAAGATCTTGGGCATCTGACAAATGTAAAGTTTTAAGGTTGAACACCAATGTTTTCTCTCACTCACAGTAAATCCAACATTTCAGCTTGCAGTATTGTTTGCAATATGTTACTTATTGGACTTGACTATTGAGCAAATCAAATGCACTTGAGTAAAGACCTTAATCTTTTTCAACAACACGAGAACAGATAGAGGATTGACTGGAAACACAACCCATTACCTTTTCCAGATCACAAAGTTCAGTCTTTGACCAACTACAGCTAGGAAATGCCCCAACATTTACTTCAACCATTTGAAAGTACACTCCGGCATAGCAGTGGGATAGCCAAGACCACCGTAAATACACCTTTTCAGTATTCTCGTTTCCCACAGAACACCTTGATTTACGGATTCAAAGCCAAGTGTCTCCACGGCGTGGGAATAATGTCTCGTTTAAAATTTGAAGGTTTCAGTTTCACTTGAGCAAAGCCCAGCATAATGAGCGAGCTATGGGGCGAGGGGAGAAACCGGCTCCCTTAATAAACCAGAGTGACGGCCCTATATTCAGGCCTGCTCCAAACGGGCTTCGCTGACCCAGTTCCAGTCAAGAGTAGGGGATGACATTAGCGAAGCAATTAAGTGAGATGACAGCAGTCAGGCAGGAGGGGAAATTCGGCACTGGGCCAGACCTGAAAGAGAGAGCACTGTCTCCACTACTGTAATGGCTATTGATTTACACTGTCAAAACAAGATCCCTTCTCACGGACTCACAAGCGGCCAACACCAAATTAGTCAAAAACGAGAAACCATTTTCAAATTAAATGTTTACATTTTAGTCAGGTGCTCGTTAGGTGCTCCTATCCTGGGCGAGATACAAATGCATCCGGCTGGGGGAGACACTGAAAAAACAAAACAACGAAAGACAGGAAGCGCGGAGATTGTCGTCGTCGGGATGTGTGCCTCTACATCCACGAACAGCTGGCCAACGGAGCCAAGTTTCCAATCTGAAGCTCCACCTAACATGCCGGGCCTCTGTATCCGCGGTGTGTGAAAAAAGCTCCCTTATATAATAGGTAGAAAGGCGAAAAAGAGAACGATGGTTTCATGTGTGGCAGAGACCTGCCATGGACTGAGGGTTTGGCCGGTACTGACCTTGCCGTGTCACTCGGAGGGACAATGTTTCTGATACACTCAGAGCAGGGGATCGACATGGTCAGAAGGCCGAGGGGTGAATGGGAGAATTCATTTCATTTTTGCTGTGGTGGTTCGCTGTCTGAACAAAATGTGTGGGTGGTATGAAGGATCGAAATGACAATTCGGAAAAGGAGGAAACTTGAACCGCGGTGAATTTCCATGGTATCAGACTCCACTAATTAGCTAATTTCAAATGAGGCGTCGTATTCAAAGACGAAGTACATAGAAATGCAGCAAAGTAAATAGAGGGATACGCACATGCGTGCAAACAGCACATCAATAAAGACATCTGTGTGTTAAGAAAATCCCATCTATTACCACCCCAACCACATTATAATAGCCATTATTTGTTCATTAGTATTTTGTATTAGATATTTTTTGATATTCTTTGCCATTGAAAGCGGGAGACAAAGTGACAGGGCTGAAAATACTCATTGCGTCATACTACCTGGTTTATATTCTTCTCTGGAAAAACATGACAACCACATAGCAAAATGAAATGAAACAGACCAGAGACAGAATGACAGATGTGCAGCGACAATCAGAAGGCCAAAAAGGATTATCAGCCAAATCTCAAAATAATAATTATCATCCCAAATCAGATGTGGTAAATATAGGCAGCATCACTAGTGAAGTAGTATAGTTAGACTGTACATCATTCAGTTCCATATAGGCAGCATCACATTAATCACCACACTAATGACATAATATAGTTAGACTGTACACCATATAGTTCCATATAGGCAGAATCACATCTATCATCACACTAGTGACATAATATAGTTAGACTGTACATCATTCAGTTCCATATAGACAGCATCACATTAATCATCACACTAATGACATAATATAGTTAGACTGTACACCATATAGTTCCATATAGGCAGAATCACATCTATCATCACACTAGTGACATAATATAGTTAGACTGTACACCATATAGTTCCATATAGACAGCATCACATTAATCATCACACTAGTGACATAATATAGTTAGACTGTACACCATATAGACAGCATCACATTAATCATCACACTAATGACATAATATAGTTAGACTGTACACCATATAGACAGCATCACATTAATCATCACACTAATGACATAATATAGTTAGACTGTACACCATATAGACAGCATCACATTAATCATCACACTAATGACATAATATAGTTAGACTGTACACCATATAGACAGCATCACATTAATCATCACACTAATGACATAATATAGTTAGACTGTACACCATATAGTTCCATATAGGTAGAATCACATCTATCATCACACTAGTGACATAATATAGTTAGACTGTACATCATTCAGTTCCATATAGACAGCATCACATTAATCATCACACTAATGACATAATATAGTTAGACTGTACACCATATAGACAGCATCACATTAATCATCACACTAATGACATAATATAGTTAGACTGTACACCATATAGACAGCATCACATTAATCATCACACTAATGACATAATATAGTTAGACTGTACACCATATAGACAGCATCACATTAATCATCACACTAATGACATAATATAGTTAGACTGTACACCATATAGTTCCATATAGACAGTATCACATTAATCATCACACTAGTGACATAATATAGTTAGACTGTACACCATATAGTTCCATATAGACAGCATCACATTAATCATCAGACTAGTGACATAATATAGTTAGACTGTACACCATATAGTTCCATATAGACAGCATCACATTAATCATCACACTAGTGACATAATATATTTAGACTGTACACCATATAGACAGCATCACATTAATCATCACACTAGTGACATAATATAGTTAGACTGTACATCATTCAGTTCCATATAGACAGCATCACATTAATCATCACACTAATGACATAGTATAGTTAGACTGTACACCATATAGTTCCATATAGACAGCATCACATTAATCATCACACTAGTGACATAATATAGTTAGACTGTACATCATTCAGTTCCATATAGACAGCATCACATTAATCATCACACTAATGACATAGTATAGTTAGAATGTACACCATATAGTTCCATATAGACAGCATCACATTAATCATCACACTAGTGACATAATATATTTAGACTGTACACCATATAGACAGCATCACATTAATCATCACACTAGTGACATAATATAGTTAGACTGTACACCATTCAGTTCCATATAGACAGCATCACATTAATCACCACACTAATGACATAATATAGTTAGACTGTACACAATATAGTTACATATAGACAGCATCACATTAATCATCACACTAGTGACATAATATAGTTAGACTGTACACCATATAGACAGCATCACATCTATCATCACACTAGTGACATAATATAGTTAGACTGTACACCATATAGTTCCATATAGACAGTATCACATCTATCACCACACTAGTGACATAGTATAGTTAGACTGTACACAATATAGACAGCATCACATTAATCATCACACTAGTGACATAGTATAGTTAGACTGTACACCATATAGACAGCATCACATTAATCACCACACTAATGACATAATATAGTTAGACTGTACACCATATAGTTCCATATAGACAGCATCACATTAATCATCACACTAGTGACATAATATAGTTAGACTGTACACCATATAGTTCCATATAGACAGCATCACATTAATCATCACACTAGTGACATAATATAGTTAGACTGTACACCATATAGTTCCATATAGACAGCATCACATTAATCATCACACTAGTGACATAATATAATTAGACTGTACACAATATAGTTCCATATAGACAGTATCACATCTATCACCACACTAGTGACATAATATATTTAGACTGTACACCATATAGACAGCATCACATTAATCATCACACTAATGACATAGTATAGTTAGACTGTACACCATATAGTTCCATATAGGCAGAATCACATCTATCATCACACTAGTGACATAATATAGTTAGACTGTACACCATATAGTTCCATATAGACAGCATCACATTAATCATCACACTAGTGACATAATATATTTAGACTGTACACCATATAGACAGCATCACATTAATCATCACACTAGTGACATAATATAGTTAGACTGTACACCATTCAGTTCCATATAGACAGCATCACATTAATCACCACACTAATGACATAATATAGTTAGACTGTACACAATATAGTTCCATATAGACAGCATCACATCTATCATCACACTAGTGACATAATATAGTTAGACTGTACACCATATAGTTCCATATAGACAGTATCACATCTATCACCACACTAGTGACATAGTATAGTTAGACTGTACACCATATAGACAGCATCACATTAATCACCACACTAATGACATAATATAGTTAGACTGTACACCATATAGTTCCATATAGACAGCATCACATTAATCATCACACTAGTGACATAATATAGTTAGACTGTACACCATATAGTTCCATATAGACAGCATCACATTAATCATCACACTAGTGACATAATATAGTTAGACTGTACACCATATAGTTCCATATAGACAGCATCACATTAATCATCACACTAGTGACATAATATAATTAGACTGTACACAATATAGTTCCATATAGACAGTATCACATCTATCACCACACTAGTGACATAATATAGTTAGACTGTACACCATATAGACAGCATCACATTAATCATCACACTAATGACATAATATAGTTAGACTGTACACCATTCAGTTCCAAACCAATAAGCATTTTGCATCCTGAGGTAACAAAGAGTTACGCCTGATAGCTGTTGTTCCATTTCACCTGTCTAAAATCCTCAAGATAAGATGTGCGTGGAGTGACGCACAGATGACAAAAACAGATGCATTTAATTACAAACTTGCCAACAGGCTCAGCTCATTGGAGGAAAAACGATTATGTTCGGATCAGACAGGCTTCATCCGGAACCTAAACTTGTTCCTTAGTCGAAGGCTTTAATTTAAAACAGATTCATTAAATGGAACCAAGTGTACGAGCCCTGCTCCAGGTTACTTTCCAACCATTTGCTCTTTCCACAATCTAACATTCATAGAGGAAAGATAGAGGGTTGTATATTAGTGTGGCTACTAAAATCCTCCTTAGATCTTAGAATCTTGCATAACACATGATTACAATGCCTTAAATAAAATGTAATTATACACAAAAGACATTCTCTCCATGTAATTAACTCTTTAGCAGGTCCCATCTATTCCAAACCGGATCAATATCTTTGCCTATGGGGATAGAGAAATATTCCTGGTTAGAGAATCTCCCATTTAAGTTGTCCTATGAGAATTTCAAGTATCAGGAGACTAGAGACCGGACGATAACCTCCCTCACTACTTATTTAAAGGAAACTTTCTTCTGTTGAATAAAGTTAGGAGAAACTGAGCAGAGCCACTATTGAGTAGTAACTCGCTCTGAAGAGTTAACACAAACAGGTTGTATTTTTCTACTGACTCGTTTGAACAATTCCAGAATAGCCCCAAATGCTCACCAAACTATTTTCTAGTAAATTGTAGGGAGGATGAATTCTTCAAATACAAAGCTAATGAATATTCGGGTTTTTGAATATGCGGGTAAAATCAGCTCTGCCAAATTTTCATGTCACTGTCCGGGTTCACCAGCACCAACACTCAGTACGTCGGTATCGGCCCATGTTCTTGTTGACTGACATCGCCCCACCGCCGGTACGGCCCTAACCAGCAGCACCGCCGGTACGGCCCTAACCAGCAGCACCGCCGGTACGGCCCTAACCAGCAGCACCGCCGGTACGGCCCTAACCAGCAGCACCGCCGGTACGGCCCTAACCAGCAGCACCGCCGGTACGGCCCTAACCAGCAGCACTGCCGGTACGGCCCTAACCAGCAGCACCGCCGGTACGGCCCTAACCAGCACCACCATTCGGTACAGCACATTTTTTTAAATGCTATGGCCTCCGTGTTTAAAAGAAGTTTCAAAATTTGCCCTAAAACTAGAGTCAACGCTCAGAATCGTTTAAAGCAAAATAGGTGGAAGAACTGGGTTCTGAAGTTCCTCTCAGGCTGAGGAAAAGTCTTGTTTGATTTGCAAAATGACATGTGTACATGTGAAATAAAACAAAATGACAAAACAAACCTAATGCTTTTGATTGTAACCATGCCTTTGTGAATCCCCATTCAAATGTGTAAAAGAAAATAGAATGCATGAGCTAAAAACAGAAACTTTCGAAGTTGCATTAATTAGGATTGTGGAAATGCGAACAATATTTGAAGAGCACTGTCAACATGCCAACCCCCAACTCTAAATATATCCATAAAAGCCAGCGCAACAAACATCAAGAGAGCCTCTGGTATTTCAGGTATCGTGTATTCGTCCGTTATCGCTCTGTGATTCTTATTGTTTTCGTTTTACCCTCCTGACAGCTGAAGGTTCGGCCGGGGTATCTGACGATTTTAATATCAGCAGTCTGACTTTGTTGAAAGCTGAGTGCACCTGCTTTACCTGGCTGCTGATATGTGAGGGGTACTCCAGGTTACATGAACTCTTGTCTCTTCTTGATATCCAACTGACATGTTCCGGTTTACCAGTAGGCCTACTACTACTCCATAACATGTTCCGGATTACCAGTAGGCCTACTACTACTACTACTACATAACATGTTCTGGTTTACCAGTAGGCCTACTATTACTCCATAACACAGAACATGTTCCGGTTTACCAGTAGGCCTACTACTACTCCATAACACAGAACATGTCATTCAACTAGTCTGACTAATCCAAAAGCTTCGTCTCCATCTCAAAACCCAAAGCACCGCTTTCCCATTAAAATGTTGCAACAAAACAGTCAACTCTATTAGGTATGCCGTTTAAAAATCTGCCTTCTGGAAAAACTAAAAAAACAGCTGACTGTGTTCTACACAACAACAACTTTACAACCCGTGTTGTCATTCCTGGATTTACTGCTTGGAAAGAAAAACAGACAGCCCGGGGAGACGTTCCCGAGGAGACGTTCTGACAGTTGCGTCCGGATATAAAACCTCCATCATCTCATGCCAGGAATGGACGGGGTTAAAACAGACCGAGGATTTCTAGTACCGCTCGCAAAACGCAACTAAGGTGTCTGAAATGCCGTATTGTGATGTGTATGCAGTTTGTCAGGGTGTTTTCATTGACGCAAATCCCATGTTTACCCATAAAACATTGTCTTGACATCTGTACCGCACATCTGTGTCCGTCTATGAATCTGCCTGTAGATTCTGTTCAAATGGTTCTACGCGGGCAATACACAGGCAGCCGCTGGATCCAGGAGAGTGATTTGGGCGTCTGGGGTATTGCTTTTACCCATCTACTGTATCCGTAGGAACATACCTTAAATGAATAGACAGTATTTATGGGGTGTTTGATGGATGAAATTCTATTAATTCCGCTGACAAATCACGGATCCGTAGCCCGTAGTGACTGTCTGCACATCGCTCGCGAAATAATAATTTGGATTTCGTTTCAAGGCATTCAATTTGAAAATAATTTCCTAGGAGGGTAAGATCTAACCTTACGAGGCACGTGGGTCCACTCTCGGCTTCAGCAAAACCTGAACCACCTTTTAGTCTGCTTATGTCAGAAGGAAGAAATATCTAGGAAGCTACCGTACGGCCTCATACCGTACGGCCTCATACCGTACGGCCTCATACCGTACGGCCTCATACCGTACGGCCTCATACCGTACGGCCTCATACCGTACGGCCTCATACCGTACGGCCTCATACCGTACGGCCTCATACCGTACGGCAGCGTAGAACCATTTGAACATAATCTACAGGCAGATTCATAGACGGACACAGATGTGCGGTACAGATGTCAAGACAATGTTTTATGGGTAAACATGGGTTCCATACCGTACGGCCTCATACCGTACGGCCTCATACCGTACGGCCTCATACCGTACGGCCTCATACCGTACGGCCTCATACCGTACGGCCTCATACCGTACGGCCTCATACCGTATGTCCGTAGCATTTACTTGAACTTATTTTGGTTTGTGAGGAAGCTGGACAGTTGTTCCATTCACGCCTCATACAGAAGCCCTAAAAGGCCTCCCTGTCTCTGCTTCCCTTACAGACACAGTCCCTGTCAATTGCCTTGCTCCGACGGCAGCGGAAAAGCACCATCCACCATAATGGTTGGTCCAGGATATGTGCGGGATGGTGATGTGTGTTTTTTAATCAGTTGCACACTGCAGTTGGTCTTCAAATATCCATGTCGATATAAGCGGATCGTGAAGAACAAACAACACTTGCATTTCACATGGCGCCCCAAGCCAGCTCATACAGAGTGATTGTTTCAGAGGAAAATCACCCACTTGGCCAGTTGACCGTGAATGATAAAACAGAATATTTAAATTATTTTTAGATTAGAGGTTGCTCTGTAACGGGCATTCGTTCAATCCAAGGACATTGGCGATAGAGAGATGTAATGAAATGTGAGAAATCGTTACCGATGTCTAACCGGCCTGCTCAGACACGCTCCGCCCTAATGACTGTCTTAATCAGAGCTGCCGTAACAATGCATTTAGACCGGCTTATTCGTCAGAGAATAGAACCGTGCAGACGCCGTGTTCTGAGACACAATGGAACTTGATAGAACGTAATAGAATGAAATATTACACGGTGCTCCCAGCCAGGATGCGATTATTTCCACGGCGCGACGTCAAGCTGCCGTGTCACATTCAACATAAAGTCAAACAAAACGCATTATCTACATTGATAGTCATCTAGCAATGTCAGGGGTTGACTGTTAGACCACTGGGCGCGTTTAGCAAATGGCTGGACAAACCCAACACCAATCATACAGTAGATTTAAATGCTTCCCCCGCAGACAGTAGCCAGAAGCCAGGTCCCGACGGCGAGAAGACTTCCCTCCGGATTCATGGGGAGAAGATCCGGTTTTCAGAGGAGAGACATTCGATCCTCTTTGAAAGGCACACGACTGGATATTAAGGATTACATCTCCATGGAGGGAGGCTTGGCTATAATGGGAACAGTGGATGATGGGGGGTACGGAAGGATAAGGATGTGGTCCCAGACAGGCTGACTGGCAGCCAGCTGACGTGCGCGCGCGTGTGTGTGTGTGTTAAGAGTGTGTGTGTGTGTGTGTGTGTGTGTGTATAATGCTACCTGTCAACGACATCCGGGAAAGCTTGGGAGATAGTGAGTGGCACAAGGCTCTGGGTCAATCGCACCTCGGTGACAGAGCAACCTGTTATCACTGTTGAGAAAGATACTATGGTTGCATTTGAAACTTCCCTGACAGAATTCTCCAGACTGAGAGCGTCCGATTTTAAAGTTGTTTGTGTAAAAACAAAGGGATGTGAAAAAATAAAACTCACTAGACAATCAGATAATCAATAAAACCCACACTAAGAGCGGCGAACAAATGAGGTTTGGACGCATGAGGTTCGGACGCAACAAAGTGTTTGGATAGCCGAATACTCAATGCTACCGCGTTTCCTTAAAAATCCAATATCCTATTAGACCTCCAACCTAAAATCAGGAATCATCCTGGAGACCTGGAGTTCATAGCACTTATAAGACGTGCAGTTGTAAGGCGGTGGTCCATTCCAGGACACAGCTTGTACGTTCACCACGGCTTACAGCCTCCACCTTACCTCGCTCCTCCTAATTGATCACGAGGTTCATCAAAACGTTTCGGCAAAGATTGCCTCTCGCCTCGTCAGGAACAACCCGTAGCGGAGCGTCACCACATAACAACACGAGCCAGCGGTAGCGCTCCAATGGTGGGGTGGTCGCTGTTTTAAGTGCTCAATTAAACGACTACAGCGCTGATATATAGCACTTAGAGCACTTGGAAAAGCGCTAAATAAATCAAGCCCATTATCATTGATGAGTTGTACTCATGCACCAACCATGCAACCACACATACTTCACTAGAGTCTGTTAACCGTACAGCGCCGGCGCTTTGCTCTGGTGCCGCAGCCATTTTGGAGACCCAGTTGCAGAGGACTTGCAGCATGTGCCCTTTCCCACGATTGCAACTAGACACAGATTCAGACCGGTTAAGAGATCTCCCAAGCCAAGGCTAGTAATTAAATGTGACAGCAGAGTACACCTGTAATGGCCTCAGAACGGTCTGGGGACTATTAAATGCAACAGTATGAACAACAAGGTGTTCTACTAATATTTTGTACGAGAACAGTAATAACGCATTTTGAAATATGAAGTGTGTCGGAATAGATTGAGAGAGAAACAGAGAGAGAGAGAGAGAGAGAGAGAGAGAGAGAGAGAGAGAGAGTGAGAGACAAAAGCCACTCAGCAAAACAACTCTTAACACTCCACAGCAATACATTCACACATCTAGGTGTCAAGTGAATCGAGGTTCCTCCATGTCATTTCTTATTCCCGGCATTATCTACACACCCACTGCTATAATACACATTCTCTCCTTTTTTCAACCGCAGCCACCCGCTGGAGTGCACTTCAGAGGATGACAAAACACCCCAGGCAACGTAGTTATGCCACAACATATACAGTGATATTACCGAACAGTGTATTGAGTTGACTTTAAATTACTTCTGCATGGCGCTAATGCTAAAGCCAAGTCGCGAATTAATGGTGGAGAGGCGGATGATTACATGATTGTTTGCGGGTGTGTGAGTGTGTGTGAGTGTGTGTGTGAGTGAGTGTGAGTGTGTCCTCTTCCAGCGAAGCCTTCACGGATATTAGGCTCAACGTTCCGGGACGAGATGTCATGTGGTGACCCCTGCTGTGATTCAACCCCAGAGGTCTGGGGTGTGTGGGTATGTTACTGTGTGTGTGTGTGTGTGTGGTTGGGGGTCACCCTGGGACCCCTGCTGTGGGTGCTGTCCCAAGGGTCTCCACTCCCCATCAGAGCCCCCCCGCTCCCCAGACCGAACCCCCCCACTAATCCCGATGTCTTCATCGCTCAGTTGAGTGCGAGTGTTTACGCCAGGGAATCAGCAGCAAGTGTGTGTGTGTGTGAGTGTGTATGCGCCCTCAAGCTGCAGCCCGCAGACAGTGTGAGGCTGAGCTCCGGCTTCAAATTAGTGCAAGGCTGCCTTCTAGTTTGACAATAGACGTGCAGACAGGAAGAGAGGTGCTGAAGCACACACGCGCGCACGAACGCACGCACGCACGAACGCACGCACGAACGCACACACACACGCACGCACACACGCACGAACGCACGCACGCACACACGCACGCACACACACACGCACGCACACACGCACGCACACACACACGCACACACACACGCACGCACACACGCACGCACGCACACACACACGCACACACACACGCACACACACACGCACACACGCACGCACACACACACGCACGCACACACACGCACACACACACGCACACACACACGCACACACGCACACACACACACGCACACACGCACGCCGCACTCAGTTACAGGCAAATCCCACATGCAGGACATGTCATCCATGTCAAAGGTCATATCATTAGAATCATTAGAGTTTCTGCTTAGCAGACATCTTTGCAGCAGACCGCCCTTGCGGTTTCTCTGTCCACGTTAGGTCCCTCACTAACCTTAATCAAGCTAAAGTATTTTTAGAGGACAGCAGACCTTATTAAGTTCTCCAGCCAGCGTGGAGCGGCTGCATGCAGGAACAAATGAATGGCCCCAAGTCTACGCAGACCTTTAAACAATTGATGAGTATGACGCAAACCGTGGTCCTGACTAGAAGACATCGCTACTCAAAAACATTAGAAATACACACGGCAGAACGCTAACACAAAGCAACCGCGCCACAACCCAGACGGAAACACACAGGCGGTTTTATTTTGCATGGCTATTCTCTACAGCGTAGTCTCAGATAATAAAATATAGAGATATTATGTTTAACATATGGTCGAAGAAGCCTTGCAAAGTCTAAACTCTGTTATCTACAGAGTTCGTGGCATTTCTACTTGACAGTATGCCATTTTGAGGCGGCCATTCTGGATCCACAACTTGACTCTCTGCAGGTTTTCAATCCACCCTCCCCTGAAACCAGACAACCAGTCCTGCATGAGAGAGGTTCAGGCATTAGACCCCAGCACACAGAATGAGTTAAATCAGGTCTGGCCTGATCTGAACCAATGAACCACACAGACACACACACACACGTAAAGCACCACCACCATACATATTCCCCTATGGGGGCCAGGCTGGTCACCTCACTCTGGGATCAAAGACACGTGTGTCGTTTTAATCAGGCAGCACAGTGGGCAGCCCCATTAATTCAATTCCATTTCATCAGCAGTGAGTCGGGCCACCAGAGGAAAAGACAGATTTCTGGGGTCCACCGGCCCAGCAGTAATCCTATCTCTTAATGACCTGGGACTGGACACTAAACCCATAATTGCTTGGCGCCTGGGTACAGGTTTTGTTGTTGCTTTCTGACAGAATTGCTACATCTGGTCTGGGAGTTGACAGAGACCAACTTAGGTGACCCCCTTCTTACTCTACTAGTACCCACCCATAGCATTAACCCTGAACACTAAAGCCTAGCACTAACCCCGAACACTAGAACCAAGCGCTAACCCCGAACACTAGAACCTAGCGCTAACCCCAAACACTAGAACCAAGCGCTAACCCCGAACACTAGAACCTAGCGCTAACCCCGAACACTAACACCTAGCGCTAACCCCAAACACTAACACCTAGCGCTAACCCCAAACACTAACACCTAGCGCTAACCCCAAACACTAACACCTAGCGCTAACCCCAAACACTAACACCTAGCGCTAACCCCAAACACTAACACCTAGCGCTAACCCCAAACACTAACACCTAGCGCTAACCCCAAACACTAACACCTAGCGCTAACCCCAAACACTAGCGCTAACCCCAACACCTAGCGCTAACCCCAAACACTAACACCTAGCGCTAACCCCAAACACTAACACCTAGCGCTAACCCCAAACACTAACACCTAGCGCTAACCCCAAACACTAACACCTAGCGCTAACCCCAAACACTAACACCTAGCGCTAACCCCAAACACTAACACCTAGCGCTAACCCCAAACACTAACACCTAGCGCTAACCCCAAACACTAACACCTAGCGCTAACCCCAAACACTAACACCTAGCGCTAACCCCAAACACTAACACCTACCGCTAACCCCAAACACTAACACCTAGCGCTAACCCCAAACACTAACACCTAGCGCTAACCCCAAACACTAACACCTAGCGCTAACCCCAAACACTAACACCTAGCGCTAACCCCAAACATTAACACCTAGGGCTAACCCCAAACACTAACACCTAGCGCTAACCCCAAACACAAACACCTAGCGCTAACCCCAAACACTAACACCACTAGCGCTAAACCCCAAACACTAACACCTAGCGCTAACCCCAAACACTAACACCTAGCGCTAACCCCAAACACTAACACCTAGCGCTAACCCCAAACACTAACACCTAGCGCTAACCCCAAACACTAACACCTGGCGCTAACCCCAAACACTAACACCTAGCGCTAACCCCAAACACTAACACCTAGCGCTAACCCCAAACACTAACACCTGGCGCTAACCCCAAACACTAACACCTAGCGCTAACCCCAAACACTAACACCTAGCGCTAACCCCAAACACTAACACCTAGCGCTAACCCCAAACACTAACACCTAGCGCTAACCCCAAACACTAACACCTAGCGCAAACCCCAAACACTAACACCTAGCGCTAACCCCAAACACTAACACCTAGCGCTAACCCCAAACACTAACACCTAGCGCTAACCCCAAACACTAACACCTAGCGCTAACCCCAAACACTAACACCTAGCGCTAACCCCAAACACTAACACCTAGCGCTAACCCCAAACACTAACACCTACCGCTAACCCCAAACACTAACACCTACCGCTAACCCCAAACACTAACACCTAGCGCTAACCCCAAACACTAACACCTAGCGCTAACCCCAAACACTAACACCTAGCGCTAACCCCAAACACTAACACCTACCGCTAACCCCAAACACTAACACCTAGCGCTAACCCCAAACACTAACACCTAGCGCTAACCCCAAACACTAACACCTAGCGCTAACCCCAAACACTAACACCTAGCGCTAACCCCAAACACTAACACCTAGCGCTAACCCCAAACACTAACACCTAGCGCTAACCCCAAACACTAACACCTAGCGCTAACCCCAAACACTAACACCTAGCGCTAACCCCAAACACTAACACCTACCGCTACCCCAAACACTAACACCTAGCGCTAACCCCAAACACTAACACCTAGCGCTAACCCCAAACACTAACACCTACCGCTACCCCAAACACTAACACCTAGCGCTAACCCCAAACACTAACACCTAGCGCTAACCCCAAACACTAACACCTAGCGCTAACCCCAAACACTAACACCTAGCGCTAACCCCAAACACTAACACCTAGCGCTAACCCCAAACACTAACACCTAGCGCTAACCCCAAACACTAACACCTAGCGCTAACCCCAAACACTAACACCTACCGCTACCCCAAACACTAACACCTAGCGCTAACCCCAAACACTAACACCTAGCGCTAACCCCAAATATTAACACCTAGGGCTAACCCCAAACATTAACACCTAGCGCTAATCCCGAACACAAACATCTAGCGCTAACCCCAAACATTAACTTCTAGGGCTAACCCCAAACACTAACACTGAGCGCTAACCCCAAACACTAACACCTAGCGCTAACCCCAAACACTAACACCTAGCGCTAACCCCAAACACTAACACCTAGCGCTAACCCCAAACACTAACACCTAGCGCTAACCCCAAACACTAACACCTAGCGCTAACCCCAAACACTAACACCTAGCGCTAACCCCAAACACTAACACCTAGCGCTAACCCCAAACACTAACACCTAGCGCTAACCCCAAACACTAACACCTAGCGCTAACCCCAAACACTAACACCTAGCGCCCCAAACACTAACCCCAAACACTAACACCTAGCGCTAACCCCAAACACTAACACCTAGCGCTAACCCCAAACACTAACACCTAGCGCTAACCCCAAACACTAACACCTAGCGCTAACCCCAAACACTAACACCTAGCGCTAACCCCAAACACTAACACCTAGCGCTAACCCCAAACACTAACACCTGGCGCTAACCCCAAACACTAACACCTAGCGCTAACCCCAAACACTAACACCTAGCGCTAACCCCAAACACTAACACCTAGCGCTAACCCCAAACACTAACACCTACCGCTACCCCAAACACTAACACCTAGCGCTAACCCCAAACACTAACACCTAGCGCTAACCCCAAACACTAACACCTAGCGCTAACCCCAAACACTAACACCTAGCGCTAACCCCAAACACTAACACCTAGCGCTAACCCCAAACACTAACACCTAGCGCTAACCCCAAACACTAACACCTAGCGCTAACCCCAAACACTAACACCTACCGCTACCCCAAACACTAACACCTAGCGCTAACCCCAAACACTAACACCTAGCGCTAACCCCAAATATTAACACCTAGGGCTAACCCCAAACATTAACACCTAGCGCTAATCCCGAACACAAACATCTAGCGCTAACCCCAAACATTAACTTCTAGGGCTAACCCCAAACACTAACACTGAGCGCTAACCCCAAACACTAACACCTAGCGCTAACCCCAAACACTAACACCTAGCGCTAACCCCAAACACTAACACTGAGCGCTAACCCCAAACACTAACACCTAGCGCTAACCCCAAACACTAACACCTAGCGCTAACCCCAAACACTAACACCTAGCGCTAACCCCAAACACTAACACCTAGCGCTACCCCAAACACTAACACCTAGCGCTAACCCCAAACACTAACACTTAGCGCTAACCCCAAACACTAACACCTAGCGCTAACCCCAAACACTAACACCTAGCGCTAACCCCAAACACTAACACCTAGCGCTAACCCCAAACACTAACACCTAGCGCTAACCCCAAACACTAACACCTAGCGCTAACCCCAAACACTAACACCTAGCGCTAACCCCAAACACTAACACCTAGCGCTAACCCCAAACACTAACACCTAGCGCTAACCCCAAACACTAACACCTAGCGCTAACCCCAAACACTAACACCTAGCGCTAACCCCAAACACTAACACCTAGCGCTAACCCTAAACACTAACACCTAGCGCTAACCCCAAACACTAACACCTAGCGCTAACCCTAAACACTAACACCTAGCGCTAACCCTAAACACTAACACCTAGCGCTAACCTGAACAATAACACCTAGCGCTAAAGCCCACCACTTAACACCACCACTAGGCTAAGTCTAAATGGCTAAATCTATAAAGCTATGAATTAAGTAACTCTGTCCCCCCACTAACCTAATTAAACAAATGGAATATAAGTGCACAAACAAAAGCAGAGTTGGTAAATTAATTTAATGGAATAGTTAAAAAAGTTACTTTTTGTGAATGTATAGTGCACATTGGCCAGCTTATCCTGTTCGGGAATGTTAAAACATACTCCACAATTCTACATCAACTGGTTTGTAGGACACGATAATACGTTTGCATCTTTCTTTCCCCAAACAAGTTTAGAATGTGTCAACACCATTATTTACTTTTAAAAGTGAGAGTTTTACTAGGCAGTTACACAAGCCATAATCTGGAGTAATATTTACAGCACAAATCATTATGCAGCTTCTAGACGTTCCAAGAGACAAAGTATGCTCCACTTACATTGATGGAAGATATACTATTGAAGTGAGTTTTTCATTTTAAATGAATCGAACCACGAACAGACATGTTCGATTCATCAAAACACAACTTAAAAATGTTAACAAAAGGGATATAAATACGTAATAAACACAGACAGGATCGCCGTTTTTCAAAGTGTCCTCAAACACTACATGTGAGCTAGGAAATAACCGTCAGAGAGACATTTACAGCGAAATAAAGACGAGTGTTTTGATGTGTGCCTAGAAAACAGTGCGCTTCAGATTACCCAGTCATTTGATACCGTGGTAACCTTCCATGGGTTGTTTATTCACATGGCGTGATAAATTGTTTATTGGCACGTTAATGAGTGTTGGATAGCTTACCGTACCTTGGGTCTCTTATGAATGGCGATTCTCATTACAGGCAAATTAGATCTTTTGAGTATTGCCGTCTGCACACCTGCGAAAGACAGAACGACAGAGCATCGGTGAGAGAAGGAGAAAGCAGACACGCCGCTCATTAGTATACTTCTCAGGTCCCCCGAGCACCCATCCGAAATTGTAGACTTTATGTCAAATTAGACAGCCCGCTCAAACTGAAAACACATTTCTGAGGTAATTTCTATCGCGCAGTAGTCAACGTTGGTGTGTGATACAGTGCTACCGTTTGACATGATGCCTATTATCTGTCCGTGAATCTCTGTTTGTTTGAGCTCCACCTCTGTGTGGCACAGGGAAACTATCTGGCTTAGGTGTTGGGATAAAACATTGGACATAATAGAAAAATAATAATAGTAATAGAAAAGGTTAGGTTTAGATATAGGCTACAGGGCTAGTTTAGGTTATTCAGGTTAAGGTTTGTCTGAAGTTAGGTTTAGATGAGGGCACCAGGGCTAGTTTAGGTTATTCAGGTTACGGTTTGTCTGAAGTTAGGTTTAGATATAGGCACCAGGGCTAGTTTAGGTTATTCAGGTTAAGGTTTGTCTGAAGTTAGGTTTAGATATAGGCACCAGGGCTAGTTTAGGTTATTCAGGTTAAGGTTTGTCTGAAGTTAGGTTTAGATATAGGCACCAGGGCTAGTTTAGGTTATTCAGGTTAAGGTTTGTCTGAAGTTAGGTTTAGATATAGGCACCAGGGCTAGTTTAGGTTATTCAGGTTAAGGTTTGTCTGAAGTTAGGTTTAGATGAGGGCACCAGGGCTAGTTTAGGTTAAGGTTTGTCTGAAGTTAGGTTTAGATGAGGGCACCAGGGCTAGTTTAGGTTATTCAGGTTAAGGTTTGTCTGAAGTTAGGTTTAGATATAGGCACCAGGGCTAGTTTAGGTTATTCAGGTTAAGGTTTGTCTGAAGTTAGGTTTAGGGAACATCGATATCAGACTTATGGTGAGGTGTGAGGGTGTGTTTGTGAGGGTTTTTTCTCACTAAACCAAATACCAGGGACAAATATAATAAGTCCCCAAACAGCGGTTTAATCAGAAAGACATGACGTAATGAGGACATTTCTTTCCCCATTATGAAAAAGGATTTGTTCAGGGCAAAAGTGAAAATTGAGGTTAGGGTTCAAATCTTCGTATTACGGTGGTTATTGCTGGTTATAGTGTATATAGGTTTAGTATTTGGATTAATACAGGTCGTATTCTCATAAGACCAGTGAACATTGGTGACCCCATTATAAAAGCTAAGTTAACAGGCAGAGACCTTTTATTACTACCTAGACTTTGGGCCAAGTCTCTCCTCCACTTCAGGAATTGAGGAACACCAGGAAATTCTGAATTTGTCCAAGGCCTCAGAGGTAACTGTTCGTTATTTCACGCCAACCAGAGGTTTAAGGTAAGGCTCTAAAGTACGACATTGTTGTCCACAAGAGACTTACACTTGTCTTTTATATTAAAAGTGAGAGTGACAAGTGTTTTGTACTGCATTTAGAACTGCAGGACAGGTCTTTGATATTCCATTTGGAACTGACTCAAAGCTTGTTTTAGGATCAGCTGATAACAGAGCTACCATTCTGTATGGGTGATGACACTTCAAAGGTCTCTGTCACAGAGCGAGCAGCAACAATGGTTCTGTTCTTTGGTAACCAAGAGCGTCTGACCGGTACTACAGTGTAAGTGTTTAGATGACACCACAATGTGATTCATGATCTTATGACGACATTTACACAGAGATAGAGTGATAAGAGTGTGGCAAGTGACACACACCAGAAGTTTGCGTGCATTGCTGGCTAACAATTACAAACATAACAACCTGAAATCATAACTAGTTAGCGTTAGCATTACAGAGAGAATTGATTTAAAAATGAAACGTTACACAAACTCCGTAGGCAGGGTAAATTATAAATCATGTTTCTTCCAAAAATGCTAACTGATATTCTGCAGGAACAGTGGACTGTCTGGGTTCCTAAATGGCCATTTGTTTGAACACTAGGACGTCACTGTACAATCCGGGTGTCCCGTGTCCCCATCTGGCGTTCAAAGCAGAGTTGGAGAGGTTAGTGAAGGCTCGGCCAAAACGAAGGTGTGGATGTTCCTGATCTGGCAAGTAAAGCACAGAAAGAAATGACCCCCAGCTCGACACAGAAATTATCCAATTCTTCTCTAAAGGGCTTGTTTTATTATTCATCCAACTGTTAGAGAATGAAACAGAGAACATTTCATTTGCCACACAGAAAACCCTAGAAGGCTGATTTCCATTATGATGATTGTGCAAGATTTGAAACACCTATCAAAATGCTGCACATTTTACTTGAGTGAATAGTGAAGTGAGGGGATTTGATTGGTAATGTGAAGACCTTCATAGTAGTCATATATCATTTGGGTATTTCTGCAGTTGCATACTGCTGTTTAACTGTCTAACAGGATTTCAGTGAAATATTGATGTCCTGTTAATAATGACATTATTAAACACTTTCTAATTAGAAGCTTCAATAATAACTTCCAATTATAATTTCTTTTATCTTGCTCTTGCTAGTACGCATATCATTAGTAAATAAACAGGCATCTGTCCATATCTTATCAATGTGTATTTCAATGGGTAAATATCGGTTCGATATGTGTTTTATGCTGTAATGCTTCTTAAGACAAAAAGTTAACTACAAAAGTATGAGTATGACTAAAATAATAAACACCTAATGCTACTGACACTATTTTGCCTCCATTCAGAACTTCCCTTTTATTAGAAAAAGCCCATAGGAAAGATGTTTACTTTGCCATGAAATTAGTGATGTTTTTCCATTACTCGTCACAGGACCATTAACTAGCTCATTGACTTCTCCTTATAGATTTACATAAAGGCTCTTCTTGCTCCGAGCATACATTAGCATTTTCTTAATGGATAAGATACACTTTGTGTCAAAAGTCACCCGTGGATGACAGTAATAAAGACAAAAACATGCTCCCAGATTGCAGCAGGAAATTACAGAAACATTTATATTAGCACATAAAACATATCCATGAAGTTTAACTGAAAAACTATGTACACCACACATCTTTTAAGGTTAACAAAATCTACCCATTCTTTCTGCCCTTCTAAGATTAACAAGGTGGAATTGAAATTGTCCACACAATCGTCTGAACTTAATTTCGCAAGACATCAAGTCACATCTATGTCAACAGTACAGACCAACACTCTCCATGTAAATGGTAAATGGTAAATATAGCGCTTTTATCCAAAGCGCTTTACAGATCCTGCGTCACATTCACCCATTCATTCACTCACTCATTCACTCATTCATACACTGACGACCACGTCTACCATGCAAGGCGACTGCAGGCTCGCCAGGAGCACCTGGTTAGGTGTCTTGCTCATGGACACCTCGACAATTTCCCGGATCGAACCACCAACCTTCCGATTGATAGACAACCGACTCAACCCACTGAGCAACTGCCGTAACCAATGATTGGGTTGTCAACAGGAACTCAAACAATGAATCTTGTATGTACAAAACTGTCAGTTGATTAAAATGTCTATCTGACTGACAAACAGACTTGCAGGCGTAATACATCAACTTTAATGGCCTTTCTTAATCAGAAAGCTCAGTGACCACAGGAGACCAATTAGGGATTAAAAGAGAAAAACTTGCCATTAATAATCCAACTTGGCTAGCACGACATCCGTCCTACTTGGCTAGCACGACATCCGTCCTACTTGGCTAGCACGACATCCGTCCAACTTGGCTAGCACGACATCCGTCCTACTTGGCTAGCACGACATCCGTCCTACTTGGCTCCGTCCAACTTGGCTAGCACGACATCCGTCCACTTGGCTAGCACGACATCCGTCCTACTTGGCTAGCACGACATCCGTCCTTGGCTAGCACGACATCCGTCCTACTTGGACATCCGTCCAACTTGGCTAGCGACATCCGTCCTACTTGGCTAGCACGACATCCGTCCTACTTGTCTAGCACGACATCCGTCCTACTTGGCTAGCACGACATCCGTCCTACTTGGCTAGCACGACATCCGTCCTCCGTCCTACTTGGCACTTGACATCCGTCCTACTTGGCTAGCACGACATCCGTCCTACTTGCTAGCATCCGACTAGCACGACATCCGTCCAACTTGGCTAGCACGACATCCGCCCAACTTGGCTACATCCGTCCTACAGCACGACATCCGTCCAACCGTCCTACTTGGCTAGCACGACATCCGTCCTACTTGGCTAGCACGACATCCGTCCTACTTGGCTAGCACGACATCCGTCCTACTTGACATCCGTCCAGCACGACATCCGTCCTACTTGGCTAGCACGACATCCGTCCTACTTGGCTAGCACGACATCCGTCCTACTTGGACATCCGTCCTACTTGCTAGCACGACATCCGTCCTACTTGGCTAGCACGACATCCGTCCAACTTGGCTCCGACATCCGTCCTTGGCTACTTGGCTAGCACGACATCCGTCCTACTTGGCTAGCACGACATCCGTCCCTACTTGGCTAGCACGACATCCGTCCTACTTGGCTAGCACGACATCCGTCCTACTTGACTAGCACGACATCCGTCCTACTTGGCTAGCACGACATCCGTCCAACTTGGCTAGCACGACATCCGTCCAACTTGGCTAGCACGACATCCGTCCTACTTGGCTAGCACGACATCCGTCCTACTTGACTAGCACGACATCCGTCCAACTTGGCTAGCACGACATCCGTCCAACTTGGCTAGCACGACATCCGTCCAACTTGGCTAGCACGACATCCGACATCCCAACTTGGCTCCAACCGTTTGGCTAGCACGACATCCGTCCACATCCGTCCTACTTGGCTAGCACGACATCCGTCCAACTTGACATCAAGTCCAACTTGGCTAGCGGCTAGCACGACATCCGTCCAACCATCCGTCCAACTTGGCTAGCACGACATCCGTCCAACTTGGCTAGCACGACATCCGTCCAACTTGGCTAGCACGACATCCGTCCAACTTGGCTAGCACGACATCCGTCCAACTTGGCTAGCACGACATCCGTCCAACTTGGCTAGCACGACATCCGTCCAACTTGGCTAGCACGACATCCGTCCAACTTGGCTAGCACGACATCCGTCCAACTTGGCTAGCACGACATCCGTCCAACTTGGCTAGCACGACATCCGTCCAACTTGTCTAGCACGACATCCGTCCAACTTGTCTAGCACGA
The DNA here is from genome assembly GCA_029465975.1 of Dallia pectoralis. Classification (NCBI taxonomy): domain Eukaryota; kingdom Metazoa; phylum Chordata; class Actinopteri; order Esociformes; family Umbridae; genus Dallia; species Dallia pectoralis. The sequence goes on along the minus strand of CM055734.1, from coordinate 19,306,938 downwards.
CATCCGTCCAACTTGTCTAGCACGACATCCGTCCAACTTGTCTAGCACGACATCCGACATCCGTCCTACTTGGCTAGCACGACATCCGTCCTACTTGGCTAGCATCCGTCCTACTTGACATCCGTCCTACTTGGCTAGCACGACATCCGTCCTACTTGGCTAGCACGACATCCGTCCTACTTGGCTAGCACGACATCCGTCCTACTTGGCTAGCACGACATCCGTCCTACTTGGCTAGCACGACATCCGTCCTACTTGGCTAGCACGACATCCGTCCTACTTGGCTAGCACGACATCCGTCCTACTTGGCTAGCACGACATCCGTCCTACTTGGCTAGCACGACATCCGTCCTACTTGGCTAGCACGACATCCGTCCTACTTGGCTAGCACGACATCCGTCCTACTTGGCTAGCACGACATCCGTCCTACTTGGCTAGCACGACATCCGTCCTACTTGGCTAGCACGACATCCGTCCTACTTGGCTAGCACGACATCCGTCCTACTTGGCTAGCACGACATCCGTCCTACTTGGCTTCCGTCCTGCTTGGCTCCGTCCACAGACATCCGACATCCGTCCTACTTGACTAGCACGACATCCGTCCTACTTGACTAGCACGACATCCGTCCTACTTGACTAGCACGACATCCGTCCTACTTGACCAACTTGCACGACATCCGTCCTACTTGACTAGCACGACATCCGTCCTACTTGGCTAGCACGACATCCGTCCGTCCTACTTGGCTAGCACGACATCCGTCCTACTTGGCTAGCACGACATCCGTCCTACTTGGCTAGCCTCCGTCCTACTTGGCTAGCACGACATCCGTCCTACTTGGCTAGCACGACATCCGTCCTTGGCTTGTCCTTGACTAGCACATCCGTCCTACTTGGCATCCGTCCTACTTGACTAGCACGACATCCGTCCTACTTGACTAGCACGACATCCGTCCTACTTGACTAGCACGACATCCGTCCTACTTGACTAGCACGACATCCGTCCTACTTGGCTAGCACGACATCCGTCCTACTTGACTAGCACGACATCCGTCCTACTTGACTAGCACGACATCCGTCCTACTTGACTAGCACGACATCCGTCCTACTTGGCTAGCACGACATCCGTCCTACTTGACTAGCACGACATTGACATTGATAGAAAAGCTGCTGAGGTTGACTTTCAAGTGCTTTGAAGGATATTAATCTACTAAAGGTTTTTTGTTTCCTGCTGAGCCTTTTCACTCATATTAAAACAAAGAACTTAAAGTTGGAGTGGACATATTTCTACACACGTGTCACTAATATTGATTTTTACGCATAACAACAGACTGCAACCGGAGGGTAAACGCTGGGCGTTAACCTCCTGTACCAAATGTCTTGCATAAAAGCCTTGGGGACAGAGGAGATATTTTCCTGCTCGCATCAAAAGGCTACTATTGCAAAAGCCAATGATATTGTGTAGATAGAGGAATCAATACCCTAGTTATGCTGTGGAAACAGAAATGCCTTACTTAGGCTATAAAATTACACAGCAAAGACCAACCGGCATCAGAGAAATGACCAGAGATAGCGTCGGCTATGCTCAGATAACTTCAATTAAAAGCAGGGTCATTTCTAGAACGGCAGTATTTCTGTTCACGGGGGGTTACACAAACAGGGCTTCAAAAGTACAGTGAACCGCAGACCGAGCAATCACACAACTCATAGGATCCTTCAGAAGAATCTCCTAGATTTCCAGCGGTAAATTGTTTAATCTACAGCGTGTTACACATCAGCCTCTACGGGGTGGTGAATATCACTAGGAGTGTGAAGCGTGTGTGCGTGTTATGTTCCCAAACAGCAATGTTACCACTCCAACCAAAAAACAATCCATCACCACAATGCCCAGCGACTAATATCAATGGACATTTCTTCCATTTTCACATAAATAATTGTGCAGCCTGCCGGCTACATGTTTTAAACGAATGTGGCAACATGTAATTTTCTCCACAGCACTGTTGTTCATAGTGATTCAATGTCACAGAGCCGCTGTAGAGAGACCATCACTTGGGCAGTCACCGTGAATTAAATATTTCATTAAACCATCTTGTCTCACGTTTTTTTTCTCCATTTATACAGTACACACTGTCGTTAGTCAAAACAATTAATAAAGAGCATTATTGTTGTCGTCTAGATATGTTGACTACACAGTTTTTTGGCAGCATAGCGCTCGTTGGACAAATTCCAAATGAATAAACGCATGCATCACAACGCTGGTCGGCTGTGCCGTTATGGCCAATTTGAATTTTTAATCCGTAGCCAAAGGGCGTGCGGCACCATACTAATATTACACCAATACGTAGTATTACAGATTATAGTCACACATCCAGGATTCAAACTTCCTCTAAACTCAAGAGCCACCTTTCTCTGCATGGCGATGGAAGTAAGTAGCTGCAAGTCAATGTAGTGTAAACTTCCAGTGACCTTATACTAGTCATTTATCTGTACAAATGTACACAATGCCCCTGGCTAAATGTACAATAATTATACATACATTAAAACATTAAGTAAACGCATTAAGCATGATGATCTAAGCGTTTAGGAATAAACTTAAATCCATCTAAATTTATTTATTTTCATTTCTAAAGCATTAATTAAAACAATGCATGCGTCATAATGAATACATTTCAACATTGCATTCCAGTATATGTAAATGAGAGGATGGTAAGACATGAACATTTCCACGAGATGGTGTCACACAATTATTGGAAGACTGCATACATTGTTGCTATGCACATCCTTGAATATCAAACCTCATTTTTGTCCGACCTAAATCCTATAAGGGTCGATGGTGGGTGTACTTTTACTCTCCATCTGTACACAACAGATTTGCGTCGCATTCTTCAAAGGGTTTCTCCTTTAATTTACATGATGCTTTCAGTATTACCATGAAAGACAGAGCAGAGTATTCTTGTTTGCCTGTTATTTCAAATGTATGCATTTTCACCTGTCCACTGAAAATAAACTGTCCCTAATGAAGGTAAAGAGATACCCGCAAAAAAATTTTTGTAGGAAAAGATAACCTTACTATGAGTATAGCAGTAGTAATAATAATAGTGGTAGTAGTGGTATATAGTAATAGATATCCTCACTATGAGTATAGCAGTAGTAGTAATAGATATCCTCACTATGAGTATAGCAGTAATAGTAATAGATATCCTCACTATGAGTATAGCAGTAATAGTAATAGATATCCTCACTATGAGTTTAGCAGTAATAGTAATAGATATCCTCACTATGAGTATAGCAGTAATAGTAATAGATATCCTCACTATGAGTATAGCAGTAATAGTAATAGATATCCTCACTATGAGTATAGCAGTAGTAATAATAATAGTGGTAGTAGTGGTATATAGTAATAGATATCCTCACTATGAGTATAGCAGTAATAGTAATAATAGTGGTAGTAGTGGTATATAGTAATAGATATCCTCACTATGAGTATAGCAGTAGTAGTAATAATAGTGGTAGTAGTGGTACATAGTAATAGATATCCTCACTATGAGTATAGCAGTAGTAGTAATAGTGGTAGTAGTGGTATATAGTAATTTGTGTAGTAGTATTAATAGTAGTAGGGGTAGTAGTAGTGGTATATAACAGTAGTATATAGTGTAGCAGTAGTATATAGTAATTTGTGTAGCTGTAGTAGTATTGGTGTATAGTCATTTGTGTAGTAGTAGTGGTAGTAGTATTAGTGGTATATAGTAATTTGTGTAGTAGTAGTAGTATTGGTATATAGTCATTTGTGTAGTAGTGCTGGTATAACGGTATTTGTGCAGTAGTAGTATTGGTATATAGTCATTTGTGTAGTAGTAGTGGTAGTAGTAGCAGTAATAGTGGTATATAGTACTTTTTGTAGTAGTAGAAACCCTGATGCAAGGTTCTAGATATTTTGTATCAGAAACAGCAGCAAACATCATATGCAATGTTTTTATTGAACATCCAACCAATCAACTGCAGTGCTTCACCTTTATTAATGTAGTAGGTACATTACAGTTCAAATTTTTGGGGCCACATCACAATGTCTAGCCTTTCAACATGAATCAAGCCATACATGCTAGAAAGCACCTGCATATGACACGGTTGAACCATGGCTGTAAGGACAACACAACACCAGCTATTGAAATTAGGGGAGGATTCTTTTGCACATGAAATCGGATTTCAAATGAGTTAAGTTCATGGGTCACTTGTGTTGACCTGATGGCTACATATCCTATCTATAGGAATATGTAACAATATGCTAGCAATGGGTGTTTATGCATATTTACTGTTTTATTATGAACCTTTGAGACCTTGTCATAACCTCCCTTAAGAAAAACATGTTACATATATTTTAAAAGTTCTCCTTTTCATATTGAATATGTTTTAAAGATTACATTTTCATATTGAATAAATATTGAGTACATTTTAAAAGTAAAATTTTCACAATATTCAGGCATACAAAAAGAAAGCAACATTGTTAGTGTGAAAATGACATAAGAAAAGGAAATGCTAAAATATAAGTTTAAAAAGTGACAGCCTTCTTAACTTCATGCACTACTGATTAATTATAGGCACAACTTTTTGATAATAAAATAACCTGGCATGTGACCTAGCAAAATGTGAAGCAAACTACCATCACATCTACCAATGTATCCCACCCTGTGGGAAAATATTGGCAAATGTAGGAAAACCCCAAAAACTTCATCACCACTGCTGAAGAAAGTCCCCGGGGAAACACCGAACTATTTTCTTGTTAAACCAAATCGATTGTTCTTCTACCAAAGGAAATCACAGTCAAAATGGACTGTCACGATTACAAGTAGGCAATTTTTATATTTATTTTTATCTAGCCCTTTATTTAACCAGGCAGGCCAATTGAGAACAAATTCTCAAATGCAACAGTGACCTGGGGAGAAGCTGGGGATTGAACCCAGGACATCATACATTCAAACATTGGCGTCATTTACACCACTTTTAGAAATGGCAGATTTTGTCCCCACCACTTTTTGAAAGCAATTGGTTAAAATGTTCTGAAAAATCAAGCGAACCAAGAAATGTTAAAGGTATATTTGCACAAAATAAAACATGCAATACAGTTTACAGAAAGAAACATCATCATTCATTCAGCGCTGTGTTGTGGTTGCGCTGTGTCACGTGACAAGCAATGACACGTCACCATGGAAACATTAAAGTGACAGGTTCTAAATAACGGTCGCCTAGAAAAACTCACGCTGGGGGGTCAGTTAGAATATTTTAAACTTACGTGTGAAAGGCTTCCGTCCAATTCACCCTTCGCAAAACCACGCCTCCCCTAACACGCAGATTGGCTACCGACCAATATCAGTCTTATATTGAACTCGCTATGCCCATTTTTGATGCGCCGTTATTCAATATTTTGAATAACGGCTGTAATGTTTTTTTTCATCTGATCTTTTGTCCCCACCACCTTTCAACACAAACTGACACCCCTGCATACAAAGCATGCACTCTACCACTGAGCCACCAACTCCACCGTGGAGCTGTGTGGTCTCAAGTACTGTCTCGTCATCAGAAGACTAGCCTCACTTAGGGCCTATTCATGGGAAGAAAATTCATTAGTCTGGGGAATAGGATATATTTGATTGAAATGAGGGATTTTCCAAGGACTGGCAAAGGATGTGTGATGGTCACGATTTGGCTAATATCAGGTGAGCCTGCAGGAAGGAGTAGAGCCCGGATGAGAATGACACTTCATGCCACCTCAGGATTGATTCGCCAGGCCCCATTCATCTCTCCCTCTTGCATAGCTCCCGTGCAGAAGCTCCCGAAGGCAGATTAAATTATTCAATTTTTGATAAATTATTACATGAAACACTGTAGGGCCGGCCAGCACCCTGAAGGGCCAACAGGCGCTGCCTTCCTCTTGTCTAAAACAATGTCTGACTCGTTCCGTGTGAAGACCCAAACACAGCAGACATCATGCCATCCCTGAACATGCTGCATTTTATATTTCACTATGGACCGTGTTTATTCTGAAGCGGCAACAACCTAATAAAAAGGCACCTCGTTAAAGCGTGGTTTATTAAAGAGGCCCCAGGAGGGCAGCAGGGTCGCAGTCACGGCAACAAGCAGCTATCTGTGAGACCCGGCTGAAGGACATTACGAATACCTCAAAGTGAGCCAACTGACGCGAGTCAATCCCACCCATTCACATTCTCTATGCATGTACCTGTCAATTTCATGATTTAGTTCTTATAAACCTAAATAAGTATTTGTAACGAAATTTCCACTAGCTAATGAATACCATTTATTTGAGTTAATTACTGTAGAAATGTTACAGTCCCCGGCAATGAAGGAGAAAACAGGTGTGCTGTTGTTTTGGCAAGATTGTATTTTGACTGACTGAAGACATTTTCATTAATTTCTACGTTTCTACTGGGTCGGCGAGGCATGGCTGCATTGCACTGCGATTATGGCCGGCACTCTGTTCAGAGGTGCTAAGTACCCTGTGCCGCCAAACGCTACCAATGTCTGTGTGCCTTAATGACTGTCTGTAAATCAACTAAATCTAGCTAAGACAAGCCAGAAGGTGGTAGCAGCAGATTTGAGAATTCTTCGGCAACACTGGGCATGGCACCCAGTTCTCAGCTTGCTCCCCTCCTGTGTGGCAACTGAAGCTAGCAGGTTTCGCTTGTGCCCTCCCAGCTGAGACCAGCTAACCGTACCAAAGGGTTCAAGGTAGGGCTAGGCGGCAGTAAGCCCACCCCCTCCGGACGACAGTCAGCCCACCCCCCCTCCGGACGACAGTCAGCCCACCCCCCCTCCGGACGACAGTCAGCCCACCCCCCCTCCGGACGACAGTCAGCCCACCCCCCCTCCGGACGACAGTCAGCCCACCCCCCCTCCGGACGACAGTCAGCCCCCCTCACCCGTATGATAATCGGGGATACAAGACGTCTGGAGGCAGACATTTAGCATCTATGAGCTTTTCTTCTGTAACAATGTAAAAGGTCACGTCATCCGTTTTCTCCTTCCACCTGAAACTTTTAATCAAAAGGGAAAGTGATCCTATAATCAATTAAGGGATGAAGTCTGACAAATATAGTAATTTGTTATTTAACAGATGTTTTAGGATGTTTGGAGAATTTGTGAAAGGTTGTGATTTATGATGCATGACTCGATGCATTTGAAAAACGTTACAACATTATAACACAGCCTCAATTCTTGCGATATAGGCATTTTCCATTTCGCAATAAAAATCTATATATCGCCCAGGCCTAGGTCAAAGCCTCTAGCGGCCCGGAAGAGTGTAGCGGCCCTTAGGCTCCAAATGGTTTGGATAGAAATTAGCCAAAGACTGCATGAGCCTGGTCCCATATCTGTATCCTCAAGTGCTTGAGTATGCTCTTCTTATATACTATAAATATAAAGTAATAAAGAGGTTTAGAATGGAGTTGCTACAGAGAATCTGTGCCATGTTTGCCAAATCCCACCCATCACATCAAATCTACATAAAGTGAACAGCATAGAGGTATTGAGCCAGGGATTGTTTTAGATTTGGTTAATAAACAGGGTAACCTTTCATAGCACTGAGGTAAATGAAAGCTAGGCATGTAGTGGTGGCATTTTCTGCAAGGCTCGCTAAACAATCTAGAAAAACCCCACAGGGATGAAGAATGTTTGACAATAGCACACAACTGTGAGGCTTTCCAAAAAAATCTTTATGCTTCATGTCCATTGCATTGTTCCTGTCATATGGAATACAGGAAAAAAATATTTTCCAAGCCATTGTCAATATGTGGTACAATATATTATTAAGGCTTGAAAGGTTCATCTTCATTTACATAATACGCGTTTGCCATTTCACTGAAGAAATGCATATTTTCTCTGTCACATCGTATCATTGATATGCGTTGGGCTTGATTTAGCTTAACAAAGTTCTTCAGCCATTCAGTAACGCTACTAAACAAACCGGAGCATTAATTATCATGAATAAACACGTTTTACAGTATTTGCAGAGCTGTAGTACTCGAGACCGGTCTCGGTCTCGAGACCACTTTTTTAAGGTCTCGGTCTCGTCTCGGTCTCGGTTACATTTGGACTCGGTCTCGACTCGGTCTCGGACAGTAAGGACTCGTAAATTCTTCCGAGACCAGCGTAGAAATTATCGCCCACAATTTTTTCTAGAAAAATATTTAAGTATGACATGTAGAGGCTGTATTTCCATTGGCTGTATTTCGTCCAGAGTCAGACTGTTTTTTTCTGATGTGGCTTCTCCCGCCAATGGCTATCTACTTTTGAAGAAAAGCCTCACCCCCAGCGTCGCTAGAGCGTGCACCCATTCACGTAAATACTTCAATCTTAAACATATGCTCGATCATGTCTGCACAATCAGCCAATATATTCGTTTTGCCTATATTCAGTACATTGAGCACAAATAAATAATTTGTCCGAAAACACACAGCGGTTAGTAATTAAAATACATACATAATGTTGAAAAGCTACAGCCGACGTCCTTCCATGACTTTTCCTAAATACGTGCATTTTACCTTGTCCCGTTTTCAGAATTGCAAAATCACAAACCGAACAATATATAAAACTACTATTTACATGTTTTTTGATACCTAAACTGCCTTCCTGTCGCCAAAATCCCACGCCGCTGGGCGTTGGTACCCTAATTGCGGTACCCAGACACCGATCACACTTCACTGAGCCTATATGGCAATGGTTGAATGGGCGATACACAGACAAATACTACGAGAACACATATAGACAATAGTCTGATTGGCTTGGTTGAACTACAAAAAAAGAGGTACGTTTATAAAGAAATATGTTTCACTAAATAAACAGAACGAATTCCGCCAAATACATACAGCCCCATTCATGTGTCATGCGCCTATTGCACTCAATAATTAATAACGAATGAACCACAGTGTATTCATATAGCCTACAAGAGACTTCAACAAAATATTGTTTTGTATCGAAATTAAACGAATATAAACAATAATTATTAATAGGCTAACTACAAATGGGCGATAAATGAAATTACTCATGCACACAGAAGGACGTGGGACATACATAAGTCCGGGGCATACGGCAGAAAGAGCATAAAACTGGAACGGTTATGGTCCGATCTATATGAAACTGAACCCGTTTTGGTCCGATCTTTATTAAACTGGAAGGGTTTTGGTCTGATCTATATGAACACTGTGCGCAGTTCAACCGGGTTAGTTTGCTGCTGTCTCATGTGCACTCGTAACAATAATGAACACTGTGCGCAGTGCAACCGGTTCGTTTGCGTGTCCTGCTCAAGCAGACAAACAACTGAAGCTGCGTGCCTGTGGACGGATAAATAATTATAAATAGATTTGTTTATCGGCCAATCATGCGCAAATCATTTGATTGCAAGTCGCTTGTGATCTAAAATGTGTTAGCATTTACTACATCAACATAGGACATACAGTTTGATGGATTTTCATTTATTCGATTTTTGGAAATTTTAATATCATAGCCTGTGCATTTTAAAATCATGGTTTTATTTTCGTATTTTATGTTTACATAAGACAATAAATAGGCCTACATACTCTTTTAATAAAATTCATTTAATTCAGGATGACAACACAGTAGATGATCTGATGCTGTTGGTCAAGTGTTTTTTTTACATTGGTCATTGGACCAAAAACATGTCATATTATTTAGTGTTGATATGACTGGTCTCGGTCTCTGCCCCCTTTGGTATCGGTCTCGTCTCGGTCTCGGCCACCTTCGGTCTCGTCTCGGTCTCGGCCCCCTTCGGTCTTGGTCTCGTCTCGGTCTCGGCCCCCTTCGGTCTTGGTCTCGTCTCGGTCTCGGCCCCCTTCGGTCTCGGTCTCGTCTCGGTCTCGCTTTAGGTGGTCTCGAGCACAGCTCTGACTATTTGTATGAAAACAGAATGGAATATGGAAAGACAAACTGGCCTCAAATCTAACCTGATTCATACTTCCTAAAGAAAATTGTATTACACTCAAACAACAGAAACTAAAGGAACAGCAAGGACGTCATCTTTTCAGGAGAGCGAGTGCCTCCGAACCAATCTGTGACCGTGGGGCAATCTGAGGTTCGGGTCAATCCGAGACCATTCCAGTCTCTGTGCAGTCTAACAGCAGGGTTTTAGTGCCCCGATACCAGAGCCACGGTCCCCCAGAGCTCCTGTGTAGGAGGCTCGGAAAACATGCAGCTCGCTCGTGGCCTTTCGCCCTGTCTACATTAGCTAGTATATTAACTTTCGCAACGGCCCCCAGTGCTAGGCAAACATTCTGCGTTCTAATCCAAAACGAGTTATCAGCTCAGCTGAAATGAGGAAGTTGAAGAATGGCTTTGAGATATTCGGGGATCAAGACATTTCGAAAGTAAGCCTTTAAATGAAATACACATTATACATTTTTTTCGGAAGCGGGAAAGAGCTTCCTCTGTGCCATTTGGCCTTTTGTCGCCTGTTGTTCTATCTAGCCTGTCCATACAATCTCATTTAAACATTGGCTGTCATATAAAGCCTCGAGCTTCCCCAACATGTTCATTGGACTGTGTTGCTACAGTTTGTAGAACCACATACAGCCCGAGCCCGGCATGGTTGCTAGACTACCCAGTCCGAGAAACAGCAGTGCTTCTCACTGCCGCGGGAGGAAGACGAGAGGAGCCCTTTTTCTATCTTAATCAAAAAAGGCAGAGAGGATTAGGGCGATGTCAAGGAAAGGAATTCTTCTTGTCCTTACATTTCACTCGCTCACTAGCAAGCAAAAAACGAGTTCTGGTTAAGACAACATTTTAAATACATGTGGGAAGGAATGGTCCTACTTGAGATGTTCAGAAAGAGTGAGAATTATTAAGAGGCAGACACGAGGTTACCACAGACGTTTGGTGTCAGTTCCATCTACATCAATCTCAGCATAGCTCCTATACTTGCAAATCAATATAAGCAAATCCAACAAGCTAGCCTAAATCCGCCCTGTCTTCTGCCTCTGACAGACCTAACACCGAGTATTTCTGAAAACTTGTTTTATTAAAGAAAGCCAGTGACGTTACGTAGTCAGCAGCTTCTCTACCTAGGGTCCAAACACCAAATGGAGAAACTGTTTGAAAGCAATAGGTCACTCAGCGGAAGACATTAGCATGTGATGGTGCGTTGCGGTAGCGTTTTACGTTCAGGAAGTGTGTCCATACATTCTGATTTTTAACATTTCTTCAAATTGTGTGTTTAGGGTCTTTTATGCATGGAATTGTAATAAACGTAAATTCTGCAGAATGGCATGGCTGTTAATCCTGTCAACTGAATATAGTTTATTCATTAAATAACTGCACATGCAATGCCCCTGGGAAATAATGAACGAGTAGGATTATTCTGGATTCATTATTCTGGATTTATTTTTTTTTTTAAGTAATTTGTTGTGTTTGCGAGAACCATCGAGACTGCAGGCAACTGCTGACGGCCTCAACTAGGAACCACCTTGAATCATAAATAATGACTCAAAATTGTGTGTAGTACAGACATTCAGTCACAACTCACAGATGATAGATTGTGGTTTTGCTCCTCTTGAAAACAGCCACCGGCTTCAATAGGGAAATATCATCCTACATTGCATTTGCATTTCAAAATTCCATGGACATGCTAACAAATGCTGTAATAAGATTAGCCTACTTTATTTATTAATATTCTCTCTTAGTGACTTTGCAAAGAGAAGATTTGTTCAGGCTTAACAAACATACATACATCTTTCGTGCATTGGATAAAGCAATACGGACAGAAACCAGAGCTCCTGTTGTTTTGGTCCCAAAGCAATAAGTTGAAGATGTATTATTTAACCCTAATTTGATGCTACGCATACCACACCATTTGTGTTCTGTCATAATAAAAAATATGGTCTATGGTTTACAGTGAATGATGTCTTTCATTTAATGGGCAACTGCTCATAAATTGCATTCCATTGCCAGGAAAGTAAAAATAAAAACGAAAAAAAGGCCAACAAAGAAGTATATGTATATATATAAAACATGTTTTTAAAACATAGGTTTGTGGTACAGAAGCATGATATTATACATGATCATTCATCAAATAGCCTCGTGCCATTGCGGTAGAACGAGTAGGAAATTGAGAAAAGGCCCATGTTTTTGAGTGGCAGAGTGCATTTGAAACGCATGGACTCATAACGACTGTGTTGTTGGATTTCAATCCCGCCTACAGGCCCTTGGCTCCATGTTAGTGCAGTGGGGGGTTGTAGTCCCCGGTTACCCCTCCCATCAACGCCCTGCCCAATGAGATTGCCAAACAGCCAAGCCCATCAACAAAGGCTTTGGCAAAAAAAAAGCTTGGAAAGAAATCTTAAATCACAGAGCTTTATTCATTAGACGATCAAGTTTGGCGGTAGAGTAACGGTAAAGAGACTGCATTTAGGGCCAATACCATAAGCCCCTGGCCATGTGGACATAATGAACTGGGAGACGAGATCATGAGAGTGATCCATGAGAAGTTATTATTGTCTTATATGTTACCGTCCTGTAACAGTTCTTGCTTCCTATTCCATGCTCAAAAAGCAAGCATCTATGTAGTAGACCATAAATCCTGAAGCAAGGACAGCACCAACTCAAATAAGTCCTGAGTCAGGGACAGCACCAACCCAAATAAGTCCTGAAGCAAAGACAGCACCAACCCAAATAAGTCCTGAAGCAAAGACAGCACCAACCCAAATAAGTCCTGAAGCAAAGACAGCACCAGCCCAAATAAGTCCTGAGCCAGGGACAGCACCAACCCAAATAAGTGCTGATGCAGGGACAGCACCAACCCAAATAAGTCCTGAAGCAAGGACAGCACCAACCCAAATAAGTCCTGAGCCAGGGACAGCACCAACCCAAATAAGTGCTGATGCAGGGACAGCACCAACCCAAATAAGTGCTGAAGCAAAGACAGCACCAACCCAAATAAGTCATGAAGCAAAGACAGCACCAACCCAAATAAGTCCTGAGTCAGGGACAGCACCAACCCAAATAAGTCCTGAGTCAGGGACAGCACCAACCCAAATAAGTCATGAAGCAAAGACAGCACCAACCCAAATAAGTCCTGAGTCAGGGACAGCACCAACCCAAATAAGTCCTGAGTGAGGGACAGCACCAACCCAAATAAGTCCTGAGTCAGGGACAGCACCAACCCAAATAAGTCATGAAGCAAAGACAGCACCAACCCAAATAAGTCCTGAGTGAGGGACAGCACCAACCCAAATAAGTCCTGAGTGAGGGACAGCACCAACCCAAATAAGTCCTGAGTCAGGGACAGCACCAACCCAAATAAGTCCTGAGTCAGGGACAGCACCAACCCAAATAAGTCCTGAGTCAGGGACAGCACCAACCCAAATAAGTCCTGAGTCAGGGACAGCACCAACCCAAATAAGTCCTGAGTCAGGGACAGCACCAACCCAAATAAGTCCTGAGTCAGGGACAGCACCAACCCAAATAAGTCATGAAGCAAAGACAGCACCAACCCAAATAAGTCATGAAGCAAGGACAGCACCAACCCAAATAAGTCCTGAGTCAGGGACAGCACCAACCCAAATAAGTCCTGAGTGAGGGACAGCACCAACCCAAATTAGTCCGGATGCAGGGACAGCACCAACCCAAATTAGTCCGGATGCAGGGACAGCACCAACCCAACAACATGGTTTAGAGGGGATGCTTGTAAACATGATGAGGTAGCAAATAAATCCCATCCTCTATAGCTTTACTCTACATAAACATAATTCGTTTTTTATAATCAGTAAATGTTGTACCTGCATTAGAACAAGACAAACATACTATAGGTGCACCATGACATTGTTATTTACAAGTAATACTCGGGATAAAAGGGTCTAAAAACAACACAATGTAGTCAAGATCCTGTTGACTATGCTATGCTAAATGGGCTCAATAAAAAAAACATTGTTTAAGTTAACAGAACCAGAAACACATGGTCCTTTATTCTAAGGGCTCTGTCCTAACTAGATGGGTTATGCCATTACCAACTACCTCACCATGAGACTCTGCTTTTATTTGCTCTTCAATCTTTTGATGTGAGCTGCAAGTACTCTTCACGGTTGCACCTGCTTTCAAGCACCTCAAACACTCCCATTCCACCTCACCTCCAGAGCAGATAAACTGCCCAACCCGGGCCGGAGAGGGTAAAGTTTTAGACCGCCTGTCTTTACATTCTGAAAAAAACAAAAAAACGATTGGGGTTTTGACACAAGCGCCGTCTTAGGGCCGGCCAAAACTAGAGCCCTTAAGATTTAATCAGACGTGTGCAACTCCAAGTGTGTGGGAGTGCAACAAACTTCAGAACACACACATTGTCCGCTTGCCTGCATGAGCTTAATCTGAGGTCCTACAGAAGGCCAGCCAGATATCCGGGCAAATGCCAAGCTTCTCCGGATGTGATATCAAACATCTAAAGTAAGTCTTCCCCTCTGCTCCCAACAAACATTAAGAATTCCCTTATGGGGAATCATGGTCTACATGTTTATCAGGGCAGAGGAAACAATAGCATTGACTATGTGGAAAAACCTTAGATACAAATATATACACAGCTGCTGAAACACACACACACACACACACACCTTACATCACCAGCCACCAATCCACAGCCCTATTCCTTCACAAATTCCGGTAACCTAATTGCAAATACTCAGTTTCACCTCCCCATATAAAGCTGAGACGGGAGGCGTGGGTTCAATGAACCCAGCTGGGAGAAAAGCGCATTGTCTCACCTCATCAACTGTAGAGCCTCCTGCTTGTTCTAGTATGACTGCTATCGAAGCCCTTAATCCCATGGTTGATTCGCACTACCTGCTTGCTAAATCAATGTAATATGGGCCCTGGAAATGTCCCCGCTCTGCTAAATATTCGACCTTAATACCCACCATATTCTATTTTAATAAACACCTGGTGGACATATACATTTGATTCGAAAAGGATTTAGACGTAATTCCGAAAAAATGTTTTACATGATTATCAGGTCTTGAAAAGAATGTGCCACTATAACGATAGCGTTAGGAAATATTGGGTGCGAAATAAACCAAAAATATGGATTGATGAACCCAAATGTATTTTTGTAATTTGAGTGAACTATCCCATTAAAACGATTGTTATTCATAATACGGTCTAGCCAAACCCAGACCACTAAACTTGTTTTTTAGATCACAATGTTGCCAATATTGTAATAATATTCCTCAAACGACAACTTCTGTTAACAAAATATCACAATAAAGTTATGATGCAAGTGGCAGTGTCACACATATATACACGTGTAACAGCAAAAAAAGGTCCCACAATATTACAAACACAATGACCGTCCAAATGCTTTATCCGACACATGGTTTTAAAGTTCCGTGTGACATTTAACTGAGTGCGACTGTGTGAGATCGGGGAGGGATTAAGGTAGGACCAGTCAAACTAATAAACATCCACAATGATGCTGAGGACACCAAACCTAAGCTATATATCAATCTATAGCATATACATAAGTATACACAGTGACTCACTGCATATTGAGAAAAGATCCGAATTGCTCACATCATGGTTGATCCTGATGTGTCTAATTTTATATATTCAAAATCTCAGTCCGTATTGTTCTGCATGGCCTTGCTACATTGCAAACATACTGCTGATGGCAAATACGAGAGTGCAAGAGCATGGAGAAAATAAAACACATACAGAACAGAAGATTTGTGAGTCCATTCACAGAACCAGAACCCAGGTTTCCGAACATTATCTACCACTGCGACACGCATGCATGCATCTGGGGGCTTTGTGTTATTCTGAAAACAACCCGAGTAAATAAAATGTTATTTATTGACATGATCCAGGTATACTGTCACTACTACCAGATATGTCAAACTGACACCAGCTGTGAACCAGAGCAGGAAGTTTATTCCTTTGGTCCTATCAAAGGCGCGTGCGCACAACACTCTGGAAGGGGTGGAGGAGATGAACCTGTCTCCTGCTTCTGACACACATGCGGCCAAATCACGGTATGTTCTCTTAATGACACAGGCCTTCGCGTAAAGCGTGAACTCAGCCTGACACGCGGAACATAAAACATGCATAAAGTAGTAGCATTTCATGCACTGACACGCGGTTTTTCCTTACCTCCCCGGTCGCAGCTAAGCCTCGGCACCCCGCGTCCGTGCAGGTTTCGCCGTCTATTAGGGTTGTATGTGAATGCTGTTTTAATCCAGCAAACAGCGTGGTTGCATTTCACGGATAACTGTGTTGGTAGCCTCTGGTCCAAACCCTGCTCTCTCTCTCCCTAGCAGGCGTCCGCTGGTTGCGTTGGACTGTTGGCTACTGTCGGTGGTCGGGACTGGTGTTCGGGACTAGTGGTCGGGGAGACTCGGGAGCTGGCAGATGCCACTGAACGCGTCTTTATCCGCTCACTGCTCCGCCTCGGTTCCCAGATATGAACGAATGCCTGGTCAGACCGACTCACAGTGGGGCTACTTCCCGATACAGCTCCGCCCCTTTACTGTGGCTTTCTACAGAGCCCTGCAGCGCCTCTCACTTGTCTGTGTGGGGAACTGCATAAACTTAGGCAAACATATTGGACAAAGGTTTACACTAGATTTGTATTTGCTGTTATTTGCTTTAGGTGTCAACGTTGTTCACTAAATAAAGAGACATTCGTGGCTGTGAGAGAGGATGTGAGCGTCACCTCAAAGGCCCAACACGGAAGATTGAACAAAATCCCAATAATTAGGTTAGAATACAGTTCTACAATATTAAAACATAACTTATTATTGAATATATTTGTGTTTTTTTTTGCAATTAGACTACCACATCTTCAAATAATAAAACTTTAAGAAACAATTATTGAAGAACACAAGTTGTTCATTAAGTCTAGTCTCTCGACATATTTTATTTTTTATTTCCAGTATGTTGTGTTCCATCTATTTGTTTATGGATATATGTATGCGCTTAGGTATATGTCCGCTTGCCGCATGACCCCAGTTGCCCTAATGCGTTCAACTGTCCTGGACGTGTTTCCACATTTGACCCACAATGGAGTCAGGGATCCTCAGCAGCTATCGACTAATGCTGCGGTAAAAAAGATTTGGTGTTGACTGAGGCACCAAAATGAGTATACATTAGTTTCTCAAGCGAATGCGGTTTGACACTGACCCATGTTGCAGACGAAAATGCCTAATGGGTTTTGCAGATGATTGCGTATTGATTCTATAGATTATTTAGTTTATTTGTCATGTAACAGTCAGTGATGTTCTATACAATTATCATACATCTTGATTTTATTTCGTAATTTGTAATCGAAATTATACATTTTAAAATGCCATGGCTTATATTTTTATAGGTAGACCCCAATAAAAATGTAACATTAATATGAAAAAATTATGTAGTGTTCTTTCTTCTATGTATAAACCAAACGTAGATTTTTCTTGACAAAGGCCTAAAAAATTCCTGTTGTTAAAAACGAATCTAATGAACACTGCAGTGTACACTGAATTAATTTAAAGTGCAAAATAATGTGTATAGGTTTTTAAATAATCAATCGTTATTATAACCGTTTTATAGTAGGCCAACCACTCACTGTCAGTAATTCATATATGTAATAAGCAATTAGCAGTTGTAATTTCGCAGAAACAACCCTGTTCTGTTGCTATGGTATGGATGATTCCCCAGTGCTGTTGGGTTCAAATTGTTGACACTGAACATACTTGGATAAAAAGGAACGAGAACCATGTTAAACAGAAGCCTTTCAGCCTAAAAACATCAATACATTTATAATGTTTACATTGCACTCAGTATTGTTTACTTACCATTGCCAACACAATAAAGAGCTGTCTTTTTAAAAGCTTTATGAGCTGGAATCAGTAACACACAGGATTAAATAATTTAACACTGAAGCCCCTTGAAGAAAACAGCCATCCTCCTTCGAAACAAAATACAGAAAACTAATCAATGAATTTTCTGGTGGAAAGAATGAAAAAACTAGAAAATGTTAGACACTGGTGGGGTGTTTGTAGGTTAGTAGGTATAAACTCCAAACCGGTTAACTAACCTCTGAAGGTACCAACTCTAGCTCTCCTTGGTAGAATTTCTTCAGTCATGGAACGTATCATGCTAACAATGTAGCATGTAACCAACACTTCCACTGCCAGCAGCTACAACACACACAGCTAATCTAAAGGAGCTATTGTTGAGAAAGCACGCGGGGGCGGGGCAGACTGATTTTCAATTTAAAAAAAATATTTTGTAGAATTCTAACTTTGTAAAGCAATTTGTTTGTCAAACAGAGAGTTAGCCTCTACTTAATATCACTGCTACTTAACCAACAACAAAAATATCCTTCAAAGCACATGTGGTTGCGAGAGCGTTTCAGGAGATCTAACGTTGACAAACGACCAGAAGTGCTCCCAAAATAATAATCATCAAGAAGAAGATATTTTTATGAAGAATAGTATAAAAGTTCAATTTAAGGTGCTCAAGTGTATTTATAAAGTTAAATGAAAAGTGACATTCCGGCTTGCTCCTTCATCAGCTCGTCCTTCATCCGCTTCATTAACATGAAACGTCTTTAGACCTTCGCCATCAACACCCGAATGTTTAAATCCAGTTTAGACCTCAGTAACCACAGGGTAATGTGGGAAAAGTGGCACACGCTACATTGGAAGGTGTTAGGCGACAATTGACACTTATAATATGAAAAACAACCAACGCTAACCTCCATGCAACTTCTGTTCATTGAAATAAAAGGACGTGTAAAAACGGTCATAGTCCAAACGTTTCGCTGACGTGTGGCAAGTCTTCTGGCACAAAGTGGTTGACGAAATCTCAGATGTGAGCTACACATTGGCGAAGGATGAGTTTCCCCTTTCCTGTGTAAAGACTTTAAGTACCACCATTGGTAGAAAGACAATCTATAGTAAACCCAATTCATTATAAATTAATGTGGTCATTAAAATACAGCTATTGAAGAGACTAAATATTTCATAAGGCCCTATTTTGTTGGCCTTGTTTCGCCTTAATAATTGTACTTTAAATACCCCATCTGTAATGCAGGTCACAATATGATGGCTTGCAGTGATGTCTAATTCTTATGTGAATGCAGCCAAGGTAAGCGCATCACAAAAACATTTAGTTTTACCTGCAAGCTGCATTCAAAATGACAGCCAGTGTTTAGAAGACTAAGATTAAAGACTAGACTGACATAATAAATCCCCACAGGCATACATGTGTTTTCTTCTTAGAAATGCACCGTGCCCAAGAGCTTAAATGTATTGTTCTAAAACTGAAAAAGATTAGATGGAGAGTATTCCGTCGACGTTGTGAAAATTGGCCCCTATACTTTTATCAGACTCTGTCATTCGCTGGCACCCATTGTGAACCATTTGGCAGCATTTCAGCTTCATTTACAGACTGTCATCTTTAATTTAGGGGAATTTCCATTCACATCGAATACATTATTTCAAAATTACATTATGTTTTGTAAGTTGTGCCCCAGTTTCAGTTTATCAAAAGTATTTGTACAATTGGCTTCACAGCTGTTTCCTATTAGGCAGCTGATTCGTTGAATCGTTTGTGCATGCCCAAGAGGGCTACATCCACTGTTGATTCGAGGCTTTGCATTTTCCTTTGGGAGTCTGTTGCTAACGCCTGACAACATCAGAACCAAATAAGTATCAATGCGAGTCAAGCTGACCGTCACGAGGCAGGTACATTTGAATGAATCGATCGGAGACTTAGCCATAATGTAAGGCATGTTCAAATCAACTGCACTTTAAAAAGATGAAAGGAAGCACTGGTGCAATGTCAAACGACATTAGATCAAGGGAGACCAACATATGACCAAAAAACACCGTCAGTGGTGAAGAAATAAAACCTGTGAGTCCAACAGATCAGAGACTTTCCTGAGCGAGGATGTGTCAGAGAGCAGCCCATTGAATTGTCTTCTACATGTTCTCAGTCTCCCACATACCTTCTGTCAAACTCTAGCTAAGGCTTTTCTCTCCACCGTCCAAATGGACGCTTTTTGTTATTGCAGTATGCACAGTGTCTCCCTGGAAGACTATATTTTCTTTAAACTTGTTGTAGGCCTCTTAGTGTCTTAGTGTCTTATTTCTAGAGAAATACCTAGCATCTACCTAGCATCTACCTAGCATCTTCCTAGCATCTACCTAGCATCTACCTAGTATATTCCTAGCATCTACCTAGCATCTACCCAGCATCTTCCTAGCATTTACCTAGTATATTCCTAGCATCTACCTAGAATCTACCCAGCATCTACCTTGCACCTATATTTTATTTCTATGGGACGAAGTCTTCAGGCGATATAATACAAATGAGAAGATGTACCAAATGCTTTGTCATTCCTAAATCTTTTTCACCATATAGATAAAAAAAACTAGGTAAAAGCAAACCAATCATTTAATTATCATTTATTTATCAAAATATTGGAATACTGAGGTAAAATGAAGGTTTCACTATCCAAACACTTCTTTTTTACTTTTTTTATTTCACTCTAGTATTATATTTAAATACCAGGGTTCCTGCAACTAATAATACTAGTACATATAGAAAACCCTTTTGTGACCAATTGTCTATATTACATATAGAAAACCCTTTTGAGTTTAGCTGAATTTATAGCTAACAGTGGCTAAATTCAAGTGAATCATGGCTGTTTCAAGAACTGGAACATGAATTACGGTATCTCTCGGTCAATAGATTACTTCCCCGGTGAGGATGCATCTTAAATCGTCTAATAAACTCAGTTAATACTCAAGAAGAACCATTTTAAAACTTTCTTTACTTCAGTGTAACTGAAAAAGAGGACATACCCAGTGTGTATCCAGAACAAAATGCTGACCTCTTGCATTCCGTGTAGGAAACAGAATCTCCAGGCGATAAACAGAAGTAATTGGGCCCATGGGGGGAGAGAAGCAACCCTCCACCACCTCATCTGCAGCCATCTTTGTTTATCCTCTTGTTGCTGATCTATTAGCGCATCCATATATTCTAAAATATACTGAATTTCAAATAGCTAAGAGACATGACGTCTCCTCAACGAGCCACCTTTCTACATGAAGGTAAAGAATAAACAACATAAATCAAGACAAAGAAACATCCCCAAATAAACAATCAGAGAAAATAAATCATATTGCATACGTGAGGAAACACACAAACGTTTGAATGAAATCCCTGCCGGATCGTGGGGAGCAACAGAAAATGACGGATGTCTGTATGTTTAAGAACTACCTCTGTGTGTCTTGTTCTGTGCCCTTATAGTTTGTCTTGTGCAGATTTATTTCTGTAAAGTCTTTCTTTGAGGACGACATTGAATACTAGTGGAAGATATTATTTTCCCCTCTGTTTCACTCTTAGTCATTGCCATCCTTAGAAGAACCTAAAGGGTTTCCACATCTTAAATACCACCACCAGAGGCCAGAACACCAAGCTTGACATCATTAACAGTCCACAAACTGTTCTACACTCAGTTATGCTAAGCTGCTAAATGAGAGAGAATCGTAAAACAGAGTCACGAGTCAATTTCAAATTAACTATTTTGGAAGGAAATTCAGAGGAAAGAATTGGAGTGGAGTCACTGTCTTAATCAGATCAGTGGAAGGACATACGAGAGAAAGAGAGAGAATATTGATCTGAACTGCCTGCTTTCCTTCCTCCTGCCAGAAGATATATTTTTAAATAGTGGGTGACTAGGGGGGAAGTTGTCAGACATGATCTGCACATGTCCCTGTTAATGAGGAAGTGGTCAGACATGATCTGCACATGTCCCTGTTAGGGTGGAAGTGGTCAGACATGATCTGCACATGTCCCTGTTAATGAGGAAGTGGTCATACATGATCTGCACATGTCCCTGTTAGTGAGGAAGTGGTCAGACATGATCTGCACATGTCCCTGTTAGTGAGGAAGTGGTCAGACATGATCTGCACATTTCCCTGTTAATGAGGAAGTGGTCAGACATGATCTGCACATGTCCCTGTTAGGGTGGAAGTGGTCAGACATGATCTGCACATTTCCCTGTTAGTGAGGAAGTGGTCAGACATGATCTGCACATGTCCCTGTTAGTGAGGAAGTGGTCAGACATGATCTGCACATTTCCCTGTTAGTGAGGAAGTGGTCAGACATGATCTGCACATGTCCCTGTTAGTGAGGAAGTGGTCAGACATGATCTGCACATTTCCCTGTTAGTGAGGAAGTGGACAGACATGATCTGCACATGTCCCTGTTAGGGTGGAAGTGGTCAGACATGATCTGCACATGTCCCTGTTAGGGTGGAAGTGGTCAGACATGATCTGCACATGTCCCTGTTAGGGTGGAAGTGGTCAGACATGATCTGCACATGTCCCTGTTAGTGAGGAAGTGGTCAGACATGATCTGCACATGTCCCTGTTAGTGAGGAAGTGGTCAGACATGATCTGCACATTTCCCTGTTAGTGAGGAAGTGGTCAGACATGATCTGCACATTTCCCTGTTAGTGAGGAAGTGGTCATACATGATCTGCACATGTCCCTGTTAGTGAGGAAGTGGTCAGACATGATCTACACATGTCCCTGTTAATGAGAAAGTGGTCAGACATAATCTGCATATGTCCCTGTTAATGAGGAAGTGGTCAGACATGATCTGCATATGTCCCTGTTAATGAGGAAGTGGTCAGACATAATCTGCATATGTCCCTGTTAATGAGGAAGTGGTCAGACATGATCTGCATATGTCCCTGTTAATGAGGAAGTGGTCAGACATAATCTGCACATGTCCCTGTTAGTGAGGAAGTGGTCAGACATGATCTGCACATGTCCCTGTTAATGAGGAAGTGGTCAGACATGATCTGCACATGTCCCTGTTAATGAGGAAGTGGTCAGACATGATCTGTACATGTCCTTCTCCCCAAGTGATGCAGGACCTCTATGGGAGACAGACCCGTCCAGGTGGAGTTGTTGGAGGCTTGGAAGAATCTACATTTGATTAGTGTTTTTATTTTTAGATGTTTTGCGTGGTACATCTACTTGTGATGCTGTCAGGATGTTCATTGACCATAACCATAACCATCCTGTGAGATCATATTTGGGGAACTAACGGGGGAATATTAGAAGGTAAAAGCAACAAAGTATGACACTTTGTATTCGACTTGTTCTTTGTGCAAATAACATTTTAACAATCAACGGTTATTCTGTATTTTAGGAAGTTCTGTTAGACTTTCTTTTTAAAAAAATTCTGAAAACATTTTCCACACGTAGTGGAGGCCCATGTCAATAGCATCGCCCACAGACCTGTTGTCTCTGTAAGATAACTAATCTGGGTTCAGGGTTTGCCCAGTGCTGGTTTCCAGACAGGAAAGAACTAGACACTTTTTTATTACAACAGGTGAGTTGTACAGGTGTTCTGTTGTTTAGGGAGAGCACCATCTGAGAGAGCCAGAAAGACAGATGCAGAAGGAGAAGCAAATTTGAATCAGGCTGAAAACAAAATCTACATCTCTATGGCAATAAAAACGAGGAAGTGGAAAAATGTAGATAAGCTGAAAGCTCTGTTGGATATCTGAAACCTCTGTTCAAACGAGACACATATCTGCATATTTATTGGACAGGAGCCTCAACATCATCCCTGTGCACTTTCAAGCAGGGTTTCTATTATTTGAATCGTTGTGTGACTTTAATTTGTACCCAAGTAATCTGCATGCTTTCTGTTGTTGCAGTCAGAGGGCTGTCTGCATTGGCTAGAACTAGGGATTGGTCGATACCAAATGTTTTAATGTATGATACCGATAACGATACTGCAAACATGAGTATCTGCCGATATTGATACTAATCTGATACCATTATTTCCCCTCTTCTAAACAATTTAGTCGTTATTAATACAATTGTTTGGATGCCATTTGCTTAATCTAACCATCCAATCTCAGCTAGCTATGTTCACCTGGTGTGTTTCTTGTCTCATGGCACCTCTCTTTACGGCATGTAGCTCAATGCATTTACATCCTAGGCTAATGTATCGGATTATTATTATTTTGTTTTTGGACAGATTCAGAATATATATAACGGATTAGCAATTTTTTTGCTAAAGCTTTAATGATAATAATGGTTAAAGTGTCAATAATCATCGCTTTTGCATATCTATTTCTCATCACTTATCTTTCATGTTAGCACAATTTTCACAAGAAAAAAAATTGTGTTTAGCAAACTCCAGGTTTTAACTTTGTAATGAGGGTGAAGGATTTTTTTCACAGAAGACCAAATATCTTTCTGGTATGGAAATACTGTAAAATTGTAGTTTTATGGACGTTTTTAATTAAGATTCCACCAACTTTTGCAATTCACCCACAAAATATATGTTTTACTCATCAAACCATCCTCCTCATTGTGTATAGAGCCAAAATACACTTGGATCCTTTTCCGGAAAGATGTACTGCTACCTACAGTATTTTCAACTTCTTACGCATTGCCTTGATAGTAGAGATGGGAATTTTCAAGCGTGTATGTCACATGTGTGTCAGAGTTCCCCGCTCTGGACCCGGGTAAGGTCTCCCTCTGGTGGATCTGGAGAGGTTGGCATCTGCACGCACCTGTCACCATTCCCGTAATCACACACCTGCACCAAGTCTTCAATCACCAGGGTATAAGAGGGAGAGCCTGACAACCAGCCGACGTCGGATTGTTACCTAGAGTCACGTATGTCGACCTCGGTCATATAAAGTCTCAGTCAGAAGAATTCTAGTCTTATCGAGAGCTGTTTGTTGTTTTGTGTCGTGTTAGTCCGTGTCCCGTACTTACCTCTTGTCTCGCCTCCTCCGTTACAGTTTGTTCCTGTTCTGTTCCTGCACTCGGAGAATCACTGGACACCCTGCACGTTCTGGGATATCGTCACCTGGGATTCACCTTCATCACCGGCACTCCTCACCCCCGCTCCTGTCTGCTCATCACCATCAGTTGTTTTCCAAATAAAACATCCATTTGTTCACTTGCCATCTGACTGCCGTGTCATCGTTCTGCATTTGGGTTCTTCCTCATCACAACCCTGACAGAACAATCCGACCATACCATGGACCCAGCGAACTTGGACGCGGTACGCCAGGCGATATCATCCCAAGGAGCCATGTTAGGCCAGCACCAGTCCTCGCTTCAAGGAATAGTGGACAACCTGAGATCCCTGTCGGACAGCGTTGCCGCTATTCAGGCGCATCTCAACACACCACCCCAGCCTCCGGCACCCAGCCCGGCTGAACCAGTTTCGGTGGTCATGTCGATTCCCGACCGCGAGCCCCAGGTCCCCATGCCAGACAGATACGACGGACACAGTGGCAGGTGCCGTTCGTTTCTGATGCAGGTGGGACTGGTGTTTGAACAACAGCCCCGTTCTTACCCGAGCGAGAGAGCCAGGATTTCTTTTATACTCGGGCTACTACGCGGTGAGGCGTTGGAGTGGGCGTCGGCCGTATGGGAGAAGCAGGGCGCAATCACCCAGTCATGTGAGTTGTTCACCGCAGAGATGCGGAAGATTTTCGATCACCCCGTTCGGGGTAAGGACGCTTCGAAGCGACTATTGTCGATACGCCAAGGTTCACGTAGTGTAGCAGAGTATGGCATCGAGTTCCGTGTTCTGGCTGCGGAGAGTGGCTGGGACGAGGAGGCGCTACAGGGCGTCTTTTACAATGGATTAAATGAGGACATTAAGGACACGCTACTCTCCTATCCGGAGGCACAGGGCTTGGAGGAGTTGATCCGGCTAACCACACGGATTAATAACCGTAGTAGAGAGCGGAGACGTGAACAGGCTTCAGCACCAGGGAGAGCCCCTTGTCCCAGAGTCAACAACCCAGAGGGAATTACTGACCCCGAACCCATGCAATTGGGCCGTTACCAGATCTCGGAGGCGGAGCTTCGGCGCAGACGCACGTCCAACAGCTGTCTGTACTGTGGGAAATCGGGCCATTTTCTATCGTCTTGCCCATTGAAGGGGGAAACGGTTCCGCTCACTAGAAGTAAGGAGGATTCTAGCGAGTGAGTGTCTAGGTCCCTCCTCCCACATATCTCGGACGCCGCTTAGGATTTCTGTTAGAAGGGGCACTACAGTGATGGAGGTGGAGGCACTCATTGACTCGGGGGCTGATGACAATTTTATGGACCACAAGCTGGTAAACCTTTTAGGACTCCGTAGAGTTCCTCTTCAGGAGGTTATTGAAGCTAACTCCCTAGATGGCCGATTATTGGCCAGAATCACGGACAAGACGGAGCCGGTCCAGCTCCAAATTTCGGGTAACCACTTAGAGCAGATCAGTTTCCTTGTTTTTAAGTCTCCTAGAGTACCCGTGGTTCTGGGTTACCCCTGGTTAGCAAAGCACAATCCGACGGTCGACTGGTCCACTAACCGTGTTTTAAGTTGGAGTGATTTCTGTCTGGCTAATTGTCTTCAGTCTGCTCGTCCCCAGGGTGTTCAGCAGGAGAGTTCGGTGCCTGTTCCTGACCTCACTCTTGTACCTCCCGCCTATCACGACCTGGGTGAGGTGTTCAGTAAACAGCGGGCGTTATCTCTACCTCCTCATCGACCATATGACTGTCCCATAGAACTGCTGCCTGGGGTCGCCCTACCCAAGGGCAGACTCTACAACATCTCCAGGCCAGAGCGGGAGGCCATGGAGAACTACATCAAGGATTCATTGGCTGCTGGAATCATCCGTCCCTCGTCTTCTCCGCTGGGCGCAGGGTTCTTTTTTGTAAAGAAGAAGGATGGCACACTCAGGCCGTGCATAGACTATCGGGGGTTGAACAACATCTCGGTCAAGAACAAATACCCTTTACCTCTGATGAACACTGCTTTTGATTCCTTACAGGGCGCTACGGTGTTTACCAAGCTCGATCTACGCAACGCCTACCACCTGGTCCGCATCCGTGAGGGGGATGAATGGCTCACTGGATTCAACACTCCACTGGGTCACTTCGAGTACATGGTAATGCCATTCGGGTTAACAAATGCTCCGGCTGTCTTCCAGTGCCTGGTGAATGACGTGTTACGTGACATGCTGGGTCGCTTTGTTTTTGTCTACCTGGATGACATCCTAGTGTTTTCACAGAATCAGGAGGAACATCAGAGGCACGTCCGCCAGGTTCTACAGCGGCTGCTGGAGAACCGGCTCTTTGTGAAAGCAGAGAAGTGTGAATTTAACACCAGGTGCACAAGCTTTCTAGGCTATATCATCGCCCAGGGAGAGGTGAAGATGGATCCCAAGAAGGTGCAGGCCGTCCAGGAGTGGCCCAGACCCAACTCCCGCAAGGAGCTGCAAAGGTTTCTGGGGTTTGCGAACTTCTATAGACGGTTCATCCGTAATTACAGCCGGATTGCAGCCCCTCTAACAGACCTGACTTCCAGTCTCAGAGCGTTCCGGTGGTCTCCTGGGGCTGAGTCGGCCTTCCAGGAGCTCAGGGAGCGTTTTACATCGGCACCCGTCCTCTCCCAACCAGACCCGTCTCTACAGTTCGTGGTAGAAGTTGACGCGTCGGAGGTCGGAGCCGGGCGGTGCTCTCCCAGAGAACCAAGGAGGACAACAAGCTTCATCCCTGTGCGTTCCTGTCTCACCGACTCTCCCCGGCGGAGAGTAACTATGACATTGGCAATAGGGAGTTGCTTGCGGTGAAGCTGGCCCTGGAGGAGTGGAGGCACTGGTTGGAGGGGGCGGAACAACCGTTTGTGGTGTGGACAGACCATAAGAACCTCGAATACATCCGGACAGCCAAACGGTTAAATTCCCGACAGGCCAGGTGGGCTCTGTTTTTGGACGCTTTGATTTTGTCCTGTCTTACAGACCCGGATCCCAGAATGGGAAGCCTGATGCCTTGTCCAGGGTCTTCTCGAAGGAGGAGACGAGGAAGACGCCAGAGACCATCCTGCCACTGAGACGGGTTGTGGGAGCCCTCCAGTGGGGGATCGAAGGGAAGGTTCGGGCAGCCCTTAGGGGGGACCCGGGCCCAGGTAATGGCCCTCCGGGTAGGCTGTTTGTTCCCGAGGGGACGCGACCGGCAGTGCTGGAGTGGGGCCACTCGTCTAAACTGACCTGTCATCCTGGAGTGGCACGTACCATGTCCTTTCTGCGCCGTCGATTCTGGTGGCCGGCCATGGGTGAGGACACCCGGGCATACGTGGCGGCCTGTCCAGTGTGTGCGCAAAACAAGGGCTCAAACCGGCCCAGCGTGGGACTATTGAGGCCATTGCCAATCCCTCATCGTCCCTGGTCCCATCTGGCCATGGATTTCGTCACCGGACTTCCCGTGTCTGGAGGTAACACGGTGGTACTAACGGTAGTGGACCGGTTCAGCAAGTTTGCTCATTTCCTGCCGTTATCCAAGCTCCCGTCGGCCAAGGAGACAGCGGAAATTATGGTAAGGGAGATATTCCGCATTCATGGTCTTCCTGTTGACATTGTCTCTGACCGTGGTCCTCAGTTTGCCTCAGCCTTGTGGAGGGCTTTCTGCACCGCCGTTGGAGCTACGGCCAGCCTCTCTTCCGGGTTCCATCCTCAGACTAACGGTCAGGCTGAGAGGGCCAACCAAAAGATGGAGTCGACCCTACGATGCCTGGCTTCCTCTAACCCCACGACCTGGTCTGAGCAGATCCCATGGGTGGAGTACGCGCACAATACGCTCCCCACTACAGCGACCGGTATGTCCCCCTTCCAGTGTGTTTACGGCTATCAGCCTCCACTATTCCCATCACAGGAGAAGGACCTGGCCGTACCATCGATACAGCAGCAGTTTCGCCGATGCCACCGGACATGGCATCGCGCCCGGATATCTCTGCTGAGAGCCTCAAATCAGTACCAGCAACAGGCTAACCGCCGACGCACTCCAGCACCATCCTACTCAGTGGGAGACAAGGTATGGCTGTCAACCAGGGACCTCCCCCTCCGCACCGAGTCCAGGAAACTGTCACCCAAGTTCATCGGTCCCTTCCCAATCCAACGTGTCATCAACCCCACTGTGGTCCGCCTCAAGCTCCCTCGGTCTCTTCGTGTACACCCATCATTCCATGTGTCCTGCATTAAACCTGTGTCCTTTTGTCGCCTCCTTCCCCCCCCACCTCCTCGGCCGCCTCCCCGTATGATTGATGGGGCCCCGGCCTTCACGGTAAAGAAGATTATGGACTCTCGGAGCAGAGGGCGGGGTTACCAGTTTTTGGTAGACTGGGAGGGTTACGGTCCGGAGGAGAGGTGTTGGGTTTCCCGGCGTCTGATTCTGGATCCCAGCCTGATCCAGGACTTCTATCGGCGGAAGCCAGGAGCCCCAGGTGGACCGCCTGGTGGCGGTCGTGGGGACGGGGTACTGTCAGAGTTCCCCGCTCTGGACCCGGGTAAGGTCTCCCTCTGGTGGATCTGGAGAGGTTGGCATCTGCACGCACCTGTCACCATTCCCGTAATCACACACCTGCACCAAGTCTTCAATCACCAGGGTATAAGAGGGAGAGCCTGACAACCAGCCGACGTCGGATTGTTACCTAGAGTCACGTATGTCGACCTCGGTCATATAAAGTCTCAGTCAGAAGAATTCTAGTCTTATCGAGAGCTGTTTGTTGTTTTGTGTCGTGTTAGTCCGTGTCCCGTACTTACCTCTTGTCTCGCCTCCTCCGTTACAGTTTGTTCCTGTTCTGTTCCTGCACTCGGAGAATCACTGGACACCCTGCACGTTCTGGGATATCGTCACCTGGGATTCACCTTCATCACCGGCACTCCTCACCCCCGCTCCTGTCTGCTCATCACCATCAGTTGTTTTCCAAATAAAACATCCATTTGTTCACTTGCCATCTGACTGCCGTGTCATCGTTCTGCATTTGGGTTCTTCCTCATCACAACCCTGACAATGTGGGGACCTTTAGTTCCCACTCTGGGTTTTTTAGTGGGGTGCACGTCTTGTTTGTTTTGATTGGGCACAGCTGCTTTCTGTTGGGTGATTAGCTAGGCTATTTTAGTTTAGATATAGGCATTTGCATTGAATTTACGTTACGTGTCGTATGAGGTGTGTGTTTTGTGTATTGCTGCTTGATGCTTAGTAATCACCACGATGCGCACTTTTGTATTCATCACAGGTTTTGTCTTTTCTCCGTTCGTTGTTCCGTGTTTATTTGGATTTGAAATAAATACCACGAAAGAGGATACGCTCTGCAAGTGGCTTAAATTACCTGCACTACACACGCAAACTGTGACAGAATGCAAAGCCAAAGAAATTGATGAGCCAGCAGAGCATGACGGTGCGTGGATATCTCTGGGAAGTTAGCTACAGCTCCCTGAGGATGAGGAATGAAGCTCACCATCGCACCAGAGAGCAGTGGGAGCGTCGTTACACCTGGCCGGGGATTGGGGGTTCGGCTCCCTCTCATTGGATGACGAGGGGGCCGTCTACAAAAGAAGGGATGAGGACTCCCTGGAAGGCGCCCTGCTATAAGATCCCGCCCTATACCGACTAGTCCCAGCTACACCTGACGTCGGCTGGGGCGGGCAAAGAAGGCAACCAGGGCCAGCTACAACTGGTCTGAGGTCCCCCAAAGGACTGAGCACGAGAGCACCCCTAAAGTGCCCAAAGGGGTGTTCTAGAGGGGCCGCTGGCGAAGACCTACACACTGACTTTGGGGACCGGCTCTGGCAGCTCCAGCCATGCCCTCCACCACCTCCCAGCCACCTCCAGGGGCTGGTTGTATTGCCCCTCTGGGCTCTTTTGTGACCTGGAGGTAGGTTTCCGGTAGGGGTTGTTGCTGCGCTGTTGGCCCAGGTCTTCCCATTGCCCTTGTGGCAACCTCGGACTAGTGGGAGGCGTCAGTTGCAGCTCCAGGGCCGTGGGTGGCGCCGAACCCACATGTGGCTCTACCTGGCGTGCTGGTAATGGAGCCACCTGCTGATTAGGTCCAGTGCATAGCGGGGTGCTCTCGTGCCTCCTCCCGGGGAAAACCGTGGGCCCGATGTCGTTGGCCCTGGAAACCGAAGTAAGCGCGGAGACGCCTGTATTCCTCCTTAGGCGTCTCTGGCTTCAGCCATGCCCACTGCTCCGGGCAACTCTGCTGGCTTGTTCAATGGCTTTGCATTCTGTCACGCTGCCTCCTTGGTCTAGTGCAGAAGAGCCAGGCAGAGCAGATAATCACGTTTGTGGTATTTATTATTTATACAAGAAAATAAACACAAAGCACGAACGGAAAACAGAAACACTGAACTTAAAAGCGCGCTTACACAAAGCGACATCTAAATATACAAAGCAGCGATCTCTAAACACTCACCACAACGGACTTGACTACAAACAATGCAAAGCAAAGTGACAAATTACCCAGGAACTGATATATCAAGCTAATCACCCAAACTAATCCCTGGTGTGTGTAATGAATACAAACCACCCAACCGGAACTGGCTGTGTGCACGCCACTAATTCCCAGAGTGGAAACAAGAGGGTTCACCACTTTTGACAGTGTAGCTATTTTTTATACAGCTAGTTCCTAATTATAAAGGTTAACAAGGAGAGCAGAACGATATTGTCAATAGACTTTTATCCCACATAAGGTATAAAAAACAATTTATGGGATTTGAATATATCATAATTTATTATCTAACAAATGTAAATAAAACACACATATGTTCTTACTAATAAATACATCTTTAGGTAATTTCACCTCAATTAGACATTGTCCTATCCTTTTCTGGTTATCATATACCACACTATTTTTGGATTTATTTCAATTCTTGCGATTATATATACCATGGCTATCAGCTTTCAGAATTCAAATCAGTCAGGGTGTGCTCTCCTAGTCAATCTCTGCTGACCTTATGGAATGTGCAAACAAGCTATTAAGCAAGACTGTTCATGCAAGGTACAAACGCCTATCGTCAGCCAATCCAGTAGAGGTGCTGAGCTATACTGAGCTCCGATTGGTTACTCGCATTGCAATCTTTTCTTAGCAGATAAATAACAAAACGTTCATCTCACCCTATTGATTCATCTCGCCCGTCACTCGTCCGCACTTCCTGCCTCTTTCTGCGTTTCTGTCATTGAACATTTCCGATACGGCTGTGAGTCCGTGACACTGAAATCATTTTTCATGTGTTTGTGTTAGGGTTGCTTTTAAACAGGCAGACCAATTTTGATATTTACTTTTACTAATTGGTATTTTGAAAATCTGTGTAACCCACTGTATTATCTCAAGCACACAGATTTCTCAGCCAACTAACAACTCAACCACTGGAACACCAGAAAGCATCTTGCCTTTGAACTCTATATTTGCAACAGGGACAGCTTCTTTGTGGTTAACTTTTGTAAGGTGTTTTAGATTATGAATGCTATCTAGGTAGCCATGACTGTCGAACATTTGCTGTTGTTTCCAAGATGTAGAAATAAGCAGGAAGCTGGTAATGTTTTAAATTACTAGGGGCCAGGTGTTAAGTTCAGTACATATGTAAAAGACACTGATAAGACATTCTGCTGAATCCACTTTCCGGTTAGCTGGTAATTGTGCTTTACCACAGAGTGAGGAAGCCAGATGTTTGGAGGTACTGGGAAGTATGATTTTATTCTCGCTGACTATCACAGCTCCCACCAAAGATACTCTACACCATCTGTTCGGCGTTCGTCATCTCCTGTTTTCTAGCTCCACCGTTCCTCCCATCACATCATTGTCTTGTCTAGTCATCACTCACACCTGGTAAGAGTATATAGGTTCCCTGTGTTTGGTCATGTCTTTGTGTGGAATTGTTCAATGTTAAGTGTTGGTTGTGAGCTGTAATCGCTGAGTCGCATTGTTGCCTCAGTGTGTGGCTATTATTAAAAGTACCACAAACTTATTCGCTCCTGTGTCTGGCTCTTCATTCCAGAAAGAATATCACCAAATGATTTTAGCAAGTACTGGTTAATAATCCTATAACTTGTTTCAAATGGGTTGTATGGCAATTCGTGTTTACATTCCCAATATGTTCTCCATCATTTTGTAAAACCTAGTCTAGTTTTCCTATTGCCTGCTGGTCGTCCATCTTGTTTTCATAGGGAAATGGTCCTCCTTCATATTTAACCTGTGTTATTGGTATTACATCTTGTTTAACTTGGGTTAATTGTCTTACACATTGTTTAACTTGGGTTAATTGTCTTACACATTGTTGAACCTGGGTTAATTGTCTGTTATCTTTTAAAACCTGGGTTAATTGTCTAACATATTGTTTAACCTGGGTTAATGGTTTTAAATCTTGTGTAACCTGGATTAATAATGGTCTTTCATCTTCTTTAACCTGGGTGTATAGTCTGACATCTTTTTTAACCTGGGTTAATGGTCTTTCATCTTCTGTAAAGAGGAGACTCCAGTTAAGAAGGAAGGAAACTCCAAGCCTCAACAATAGACCCACGCAGTAAAACTAGAAACTAATGTATGAATGTTTGTGAAACAGGAAAATCGTTCCACTGTATGAAATGTCCATGAAGAAAAGTCAAAGAATCAGATAATAAACATTAACATTACCATCAGTAAGAAAGGGGGAGGCAGAAAGATATGTGAAAGATATGTGAAAGGGTCAAAAAGGTTTTGTGAAAGTGTAAGATAATCTGTGAAAGTGTAAGAGAATCTGTGAAAGGGTCTGAAAGATCTGTATTATGAAAAAGGATGCGGTTTAAACTCTTTGAAATTGATTTATCAGGGAGTCCGGCTTTGGTGTAAAATGAAAATTGGTTACATGTTGTTTGTTGACAATACATGTTCCTACAGACGTCTGTCACCCAGAGATCCTCCTGCAATGAGGAGGGTAATTGTGTCCAATAAAATGTGTTGGTGGCCACCATTTTATATTAGACACAAATGACCTTGTTGAATGTTGTCTCCTACATGACAGCCTACTCATTAGCCAGGAATTTGGTGTAAAAACTGTGTCTGTTAAAGCTGTGAAAGCATCATTAACCCACGTTCGTTTATTATTTTTCATATCTTGTCTCTAGGCTGATTAGATATTTAACTTTTATATTGTATTACATTCTGTTTACGTTTCTGGAAATGTACTGATATATTTGAATAAATCTAAAACCTAGAACATGCTATGTTATTATGGTGTCTTTCTGTGTCTGAGAATTCACCAGAGACAGCAAGCGGCGAGAAAAATAACCGCCAACATGCCATCCGGCGAGAACTTTACTTTTATGCCATTAGCTTCGGAGGATAATGGATGTGAAAAATAGCTGTTAAGAGCTTTCTGGAATGCACGGTACGGCATTTTCCATAAGTGCCATATAAGAAAAAGGTTTTATGTGGTATGTGCGCATCATATATCAAAGACACTATGCAAAGCGACAAATGAAGATGGAGTGAATATCTTTAAAGGGGTGGCGAAATTCAATGGAAGCCCATTCAGAACTACAACTAGTCAGACGAATAGGGGGTTATTAGCTTTGCAACAAGTCTGAGGGGAAAGAGGACTAAAATAACTCTAGGGGGTAATTAACACAAACATCTCCCTCTCTGCGAGATTCACCGCCTACACTCTTCCTTAAGGGCTTTTCAGGGAGCGGTGTGTATGTATGTAACATAATTACTGCAGGTGGTTAAGCCCATGTTGATCTGCACCAGATACATCCTTACAGAGAGAAACATTACAAACAATAAGGCCAGCATTCCCCGTGCTCTTAAACAACCATAGTCAATAAAAACATTCTTTGTTTGTCTCTTTAACACTGTTTTTCTCCAGTGCCTGTTTTTGGTCTTCGATTTGGAGGCCTCCGCCGCAGGTTGGGAAGAGATGAAGCTTGTTTAACCGACTTGTGTTTGATGGTGCATATGTGCTGGAGGAGAACACATTTCTTGGGCACCAACCAATGCAATTGAGTTTGCAGGTGCCACCCCCAGCTGGCTGAAATGGCTTGGATGGTCTGCTGCCACCGGTCAAAAAATCCTTACAGATTTCAATTGTAAATGTCGATTAGGATTTTGTACAATAATATATAGTCATCCAATAGGATTCTTACTGGGTTTTATTATAGGATTTTTTATAGAAATTAATTACTTTGAATACATTTTAAATGAGCTTTTCTCATATGCATTTTACGTGTAGCAATTCTGTAAAACATAAGACATTCGTTACAGGATTTTCATAGGAACACATCCTCACAAAAAACCTTTGATTAGTACTGTGTCAGAGCTCCCTCTTGAAGCCCTTCTACCGCCACCTATGGGCAGGGTTCGACGGTCTCGTCATCACTCACACCTGGTGCCCATTCCCTTATTAGTAGATCACCTGTGTTTGGTCATGTCTTTGTGTGGAATTGTTCTATGTTACGTGTTGCTGTGAGCTGTTAATATAAGTACTTCCTTCCTTTGTGAAGTGAGTTTGATATTCCTGAGCTACGTCGCGTGGATTGTTATTTTGGTATAAGTACCTGTGAGTATTATTGTGGAGGCTTTTGCCTGAAGGTTGTGGCTATCATTAAAAAAAACTCAAACGTTATTCGTTCCTGCTGCTGGCTCCGTCCTTCCAAATCTACACACCTCACTCAACCGTGACATACTGTAGTAAAACCAAACATTAAACCTGTCACAACTATTTCCTTTTCCTACACAAACTGAAATCCGTTTTTTTAAGATTATCCCTTTTTGCTATAAATGTCAACTGTTATGAGATTAATCAATAACCAATCCAGATTTACAAAACCGCAAATATAGATGATAGAGGGAGAGAAGAGCAGAGAAGCACATACAGTGTGCAATGACGTGTACATGAACGATGTAGAGAGAATTGGGACCTCTGTTTCAACATTCTGCTCTACTTGTTAACATTGTCCAGTTCACTGCCTTGACTTCTCTGACGCCCACCTCGAATTTATAAATTATGTGATTTGTAATGAACACCCGTAAAACAATATTCAGGCATGAACAGGAGAAGGAATCCTTCCAAGTCGACAACATAGAAAACTAGAATACAAGCAGAGATAATCTTTTCACATTCATGTATATTTATGTATTGATGACATTGGCTTCACAATTGATTGCTGCTCTATTTTGGGTACGCTCTCCCTTCACCACTTTTCAGTCACGTTGGATTCCTTCCCACTCATTAAATCGGTCACCAGTATTTTGTGAGTGAACAAAACTGACCGTGTGTTATGTTTCTTTCTCTAATATCCTGGCAAACAAGGACTTCTAACTGTTAGCCTCTCTGACACTATAGTCCTTCCGCCAATTCCTAAAAGTAGAAAGAGATATTATCCAATTTAATTAGTGTTAATAGACTCTATGTTACCGGAGTATATTGTTAACAGATACAAAAAGTGTATTGCCCTGCTGCGAAAAAAGAGCAGTTACTGCGAATAAGTTTAACATTATTTATTTGTTCTGCCAAATGAGCTGATGTATCTATGTTTACAACCAGACATGTTGATTTACTATGGTATTTCTTTTCATATTGACACTTGCATCTGACATGACCTTCGACATGGCAAATTACTGGACACATTTCAGCTGTAAACTCGATAGTTACCAACTCTGGGTGGATGTTGACCAAAAAAAACGAGGCATAACAACTTGCAAACGTACCGTATGTGATTCAACACGGGTAGGGAGGTCTCAATTATCACATATATTTCTCATTTGATTTGTGTGTGGAATAGTTGGTTCCTGTCTTTGTTACATCTTTATTCACATTTTGACACAGTGATAATGTATATATTCAAATTAGCTGCCCAGGAAATATTTAGTTGTTAAAAATGCTGTCTGTTGACTCTGACTTTTTTGACCTGTCAAATGCTTTCTTGTCAAAATCTTGTAAAACACTTCAAAAACCCTACCACCAACATAAACAAGATAATCAGTTGCTTGAACCAGCCAAACAGCAGTCTAGTCAAATAACTATTTTTCTATAATTGCTATATGCGCTCACCATAAAGTTAATGACATATAGACAGAAAAAATCATTTTAACATGTTGAATACAACAACAAAACTGTAACAGAAAAATACATTATACATAATTTTCAGGTAATTTCTGCTCATACAGAAATCCGGAATCACTTTAAATGATCTAAAATGAGAAAATCTTTTAACCAATTCTGCTTATTGCTTGGTAAGGACATTATCATAGAGCATGGAAATCAGTTGGGACTAAACAGGCGTTAATGTCTGACACACACGCAGACGTGACAACTAAGCTGAATGAGTGTAATTGGCATGTCTCTTCCTGGTCCCTGCGTTCTGTGTGAGAGTGTGATTTCAGTGAGCAGCAGGGAGGGCGAATGAGAGCCTCTATTATCGGGACACATTGGCTTCACAATTGATTGCTGCTCTTCTATTTTGGGTACGGTCTCCTTCGCCACTTTTCCAGTCACGTTGAATTCCCACCCACTCATTAAATGTGTTACCAGCGTTTTTGGAGATTTTCTGCTTCTCCAGAACAATGTGAAAAAGCTGTGAAAATTGCATCAAACCGCTTTCCACACTATACTCATTGTTAGTACGGTGCCTGTCACGCTGCTGGTACGGTGTAGCGTAATAAGCCATGTGCAGGAGCCGTATAATCCGTTAGGTCGTTTTATTAAGTACACAACAAACATAAAACAAACCGTAACCGGCGAAAAAGCTAACTGGTGCTAATGAAAATAAACATGCGCATATAGCGACTTACAAAACAACAAACAACAGTAGCCGACAATACACTCACCTCGAATAACAGTGACATACAAACAACAATGCTAAGCAAGGAGTGACTTGCTAGCGACCCCTTTTATCCCCACATAAAGTGACAGATTACTAACAGCTGTGACCACGTGAAAGAGGAAGTAATCACAGCTAGTGAGAACAAAAACACGGAAGTGGATCACCGAAATGGAAGTGTAGCAACGCCACCACACCAATCGTGACAGTATCCCCCACTAAAAGGCTAGCTCCCCAGATAGCCGAACGAACCAACAAAAACCACAAGGGAGCAACAAGACAGGACCCACAGTTAAACCCAATGGGTTAGTCCATCAGGACGGGTCCAGTCCTGAATAGGCCCCGGTAGCCGACCGCCATCTCGAGCGGCTGAGAGGCCGCCAGTTTGAGCGGCTCAGGGTGCGTCGTGGCGGCGGCCATCGTGGGCGACGTGGCGGAGACCATCGTTGGCGACGTGGCGGAGGCCATCGTTGGCGACGTGGCGGAGGCCATCGTGGGCGACGTGGCGGAGGCCATCGTGGGCGACGTGGCGGAGGCCATCGTGAGCGTAGTCGTGGCGGCGGCCATCGTGAGCGTAGTCGTGGCGGCGGCCATCGTGAGCGTAGTCGTGGCGGCGGCCATCGTGAGCGTAGTCGTGGCGGCGGCCATCGTGAGCGTCGTGGTGGCGGCGGCCATTGTGAGCGTCGTCGTGGCGGCGGCCATCGTGAGCGTCGTCGTGGCGGCGGCCATCGTGAGCGTGGTCGTGGCGGCGGCCATCGAGCGTCGTCGTGGCGGCGGCCATCGTGAGCGTAGTCGTGGCGGCGGCCATCGTGAGCGTAGTCGTGGCGGCGGCCATCGTGAGCGTAGTCGTGGCGGCGGCCATCGTGAGCGTCGTCGTGGCGGCGGCCATCGTGAGCGTGGTCGTGGCGGCGGCCATCGTGAGCGTGGTCGTGGCGGCGGCCATCGAGAGCGTCGTTGTGGCGGCGGCCATCGTGAGCGCCGTCGTGGCGGCGGCCATCGTGAGCGTAGTCGTGGCGCGGCCTTCGTGGGCGGCGATGCGGCAGCCATTGTGGGCGGCGATGCGGCAGCCATTGTGGGCGGCGATGCGGCAGCCATTGTGGGCGGCGATGCGGCAGCCATTGTGGGCGGCGATGCGGCAGCCATTGTGGGCGGCGATGCGGCAGCCATTGTGGGCGGCGATGCGGCAGCCATTGTGGGCGGCGATGCGGCAGCCATTGTGGGCGGCGATGCGGCAGCCATTGTGGGCGGCGATGCGGCCGCCATCTTGAGCGCCGGCGTGACGGCAACAGCCATCTTGGGCGCTGGCGTGACGGCAACAGCCATCTTGGGCGCTGGCGTGACGGCGGGAGCCATCGTGGACGTGGGCGTGACGACGGCAGCCATCTTGGGCGCTGGCGGGACGACGGCAGCCATCTTGGGCGCTGGCGGGACGGCAGGAGCCATCGTGGACGCTGGCGTGACGGCGGCAGCCATCTTGGGCGCTGGCGTGACGGCAACAGCCTTCTTTGGCGCTGGCGTGACGGCGGCAGCCATCTTGAGCGCTGGCGTGACGGCAACAGCCATCTTGAACGCTGGCGTGACGGCGGGAACCATCGTGGACGCTGGCGTGACGACGGCAACAGCCATCTTGGGCGCTGGCGGAACGGCAGGAGCCATCGTGGACGCTGGCGTGACGGCGGCAGCCATCTTGGGCGCTGGCGGGACGACGGCAGCCATCTTGGGCGCTGGCGGGACGACGGCAGCCATCTTGGGCGCTGGCGGGACGACGGCAGCCATCTTGGGCGCTGGCGTGGTGGCGACCATCTCAGGCGCTGGCTCCTGTAAGTCCAGCCATGTCCTCCACCACGTCCTAATAATGGCAGTGGGCTGGTCATCCAACCCCTCCGGGGGTTTTTCTGTCCCTGACGTCGGCGGCAGAAAAGGGTCTTCCCACGGCGGGGGTAGTGGCTGTAGCTCCAGGGGTTTTCCTCCCCCTGTCTGCAGCCCCGGAGCAGTGGGTGGCCGTTTCTGCAGCACCAGGACCGTGGGTGTTCTCTCCGCGGTCCTCCCGGAACACCTCCTTAGCTCCCCCCCAAAAACCTTCTTGGGACGCCTTCGGGGTGCCCTCTTGCCTTCCTCCGGGAAGGACCGCGGACCCGATGTAACCAGCCCTGATAGCTGCATAGGTGGCTCCACCGTAGCATACGGCCGGAGACGTAGCCACCGCTCCTGTGGTGTCTCCGGCCGATTCCACTCCCACCGCTCCGTGGGGCGACGGCGAGTTTCATCCGACGGGGCGCTATAGCTTGCCCCCCCGTGGAATCCACTCACCGTCTGCTGGCTCCGCTGGCTTCTTTGTGGGCTTAGCATTCTGTCACGCTGCTGGTACGGTGTAGCGTAATAAGCCATGTGCAGGAGCCGTATAATCCGTTAGGTCGTTTTATTAAGTACACAACAAACATAAAACAAACCGTAACCGGCGAAAAAGCTAACTGGTGCTAATGAAAATAAACATGCGCATATAGCGACTTACAGAACAACAAACAACAGTAGCCGACAATACACTCACCTCGAATAACAGTGACATACAAACAACAATGCTAAGCAAGGAGTGACTTGCTAGCGACCCCTTTTATCCCCACATAAAGTGACAGATTACTAACAGCTGTGACCACGTGAAAGAGGAAGTAATCACAGCTAGTGAGAACAAAAACACGGAAGTGGATCACCGAAATGGAAGTGTAGCAACGCCACCACACCAATCGTGACAGTGCCTCTCAAAAGTCTTCACTCCCTTGGACTTTCCCACATTATACAAAATCGTAAATAAAGGATTTCAAAAACATAAGGTACAAGGTGATATTGGCTCCTTGGGGCCGCTTGGGCACCTGTAAAGTCAATCAAGGTCAGGAGAGTGGGTTCCTGGCACAACATGTTCTAGACTTACTGGCTGAACAAACCGCAAGACAAAAACCAGGGATGCATTGGACGTGCCTCAAAAGACACATACCTTGATATCAACTGACCCGCTCTGACGTGATGAAGTGTCACAGAGTGGAGCCCCCTCTGCAATCCGCTCTGGTATGCTGGATATCAGCTTCTTGGGTAAATACTGACTATTGGCGCTCCATTGTTGGCTTATTAGTGCTCAGAGTTCATCACAATTTCTGGGCTTCTGCTTGTCCACTCGCCTTTGACCACAGGATCCGGTTGCCGGGCCACGGATCCAAAATGTCAATGTAATGATCTCCTGGCCACTGCATTATCACTCTTACCTTGTGACAAGGTGCCCCGTCATGATGGAAGATGCACGGCTCATCACCAAATTGCTCCTGGATCATTAGGAGAAGTTACTCTTGCAGAGCGTTTTGACACCATTCTTTATTCAGTGTGAACTCTGTCGGATAAAAAGCAGCCCCACGCATGGACGGTCCCAGGGTTACGGTAGCTTACACCTTTTCTTCTCCGGACAATGGATTTTCCGAATGTCCCAAACAGGGGGAACGAGGAGCAGACCGGCACACACCCACCGGCTGCCTTTGTAGAGCAGGTCTACACTGGTGGTGTCGCCATTCGGTAGCTGACCCCTCAGTAGGAGAACGTCCCGGCACTTGTTGGACACTCTAGGACACCCTGAAGCCTTCATTCATCAATGCAGTTGGACCTCTCTCCTTGAAGTTCTTGCCAATCCTTGGAAATGGTTCTTTCAGGTGCAATCTTCTTCGCAGCAATTTCCTCGCGTGTGTGAGGCCGTGTCGATGCAAAGTGATGATGGCTGCATGTGTTTCTTTGAAGGTTACCCTTGCTTGATGATTGGAAGCACTTCTCTCTCCCTTTATAGCAATCAGCCTGCTCTTATAATCCAATCAGAATGAAAGAATGATTTCACCTGACTAGTTCTAGTTCACACTTCCCCATGTGCTGATGATATGATTAGTGACATGATGATAGCTGGTTACTTGTGTGTCAGGAACAAAACAAATCTAATGTGGGTTTTGTGATAAAATTCATTTTATATAGCGGTGAGCTTGACAACTCACAGACTCGGTATTGTGTTAGGTACCTAGTACCTTTGTAATAGTAGAGTCACGCATATAATGAATGTAAACTAATAATTGCAGTGACTGTTGTCTAGGTAGTTTTGCCCCTCCCTGAGCTGGCAGTCTGAGTGCTTGTGAGGGCTCTGCTCTAAGGTCTCGTGTCCGCCCCAATGTCCGCCCTACACCCTAAGCACATGTTAAGAGGCTGCAAGGGCACAACATGCTGTAGATGGGAAGGGGACGGCACTTTATCACGTTACCGTGACAACACCAACATAGGACAAACTACACACAGTTCTGGGTATATGAACCACCAGTGAGCTTTGTGGTTATATTTATATGTAAACTTAACCATGTTGACATCAGGATTGGTTGCTCCATCCATGCTTGTTTTTTTAACTTTCTTCTTCTTTTTTTTGTTAAGAGGCAAGTTTGTCTGGATTTTTGTCTCATTTCCGAGCGTCCTCGGTATCCTCTGTGTTTCACGTCACAACCCAGTGAACTCTGGACAATTCCCTAAAGGCAAAGAAAATGGGTACTTACAGAAAGAGTGCATAAAGGGCTCAACATGTCTGCCAGAGAGCCCCGTGGGACGGCCCTAAGCCCTCACTGACTTACCAAGAATGCTCTTCGAAGACTGTTTGCAAGTGTGGACATTGGGATTGGAGGTTTGTGTCTTCAGTCATTCATTGTCTTCCATCCTCCCTTAGTCCGGTCTATGTTGTCTGCATGTCCGTGTTAGAAATACATCCGCTAGTTTTGTAAATGTCCTGCGTCATTAGTTTGTCATATTGTCACCTGTCCCTTGTATTTTCCACCTTATATATGTCAGCATTTTGAGTTAGTCTTGGTGAGAGTGTTGTTTGTCAGTACTGCTTATTCTGTGAACCCATGTTATAGTTTGAATTGGTCCTGCGCCACTTTGAACTGTGTAAGTTTTGTCTTTGTATATTAGTTCGTGTTCCTGTTCTCCCGCCCTTCATCCTCCGTACCGGCTCGTTCTCCTTCGTCCTGCGCGCCTGCTCTTGTGTCACCTGCCCTGCTGTCGCTTCTGTTTTGGCATTGGATCTCATTGGCACGGCAGTGTCAGTAATAATCACATGGCGACTTTTGAAATCGAAACTATTTTCTAACCTAACATATAGATGGGGCGGCAGTGGCTCAGTGGCTCAGTCGGTTGTCTATCAATTGGAAGCTTGGTGGTTCGATCCCCGGTTCCCTGGGAAATTGTCGAGGTGTCCATGAGGTGTCCATGAGCATGAGCAAGACACCTAACCCCAGCTGCTCTTGGCGAGCCTGCAGTCGCCTTGCATGGTAGACGCGGTTGTCGGTGAATGTGAGGCAGGATCTGTAAAGCGCTTTGCATGAAAGCGCTATATAAAAGCGCAGCATTTAGATATATCTATATATTCATGATATCCGAATACATTTGTTACACAGTGACTCCAATGTTGATATTTCTTCACAAATTAGCCTTTAAAGCAATCGCGTCAGAGATTTTTCAAAGACAAATGAATAGGTCAACGATTACATAATAAACAAACATGCCTGCCGCAAACGACCTTTTAGAGAACCTTGTTCTTCTTGCATGAATAAACCAAGCAGTGGATTAAGGAGTAAAACTCATATATTTCTAAATGACAAAGACTGTGACTAAATGACAAAGATAATGATATTTGATTGCAGTTCACTACAGTCAGGAATCACTGAAGGTATGCAACCATTTATTGATTCTTCTTCACTCGCTCTGCAGACCACATTGACGACAAAACATGGATCCTGGGGCAAAACACGCTTGACGACACCGAACTATAGTCAACTGACACACATTTGAGGAAATCAACAAGAAAACCAAAAAAAAAACGCCATTTCAGAACGCCATTTCAGAACACCATTTCAGAATGCCATTTCAAAACGCCATTTCAAAACACCATTTCAGAATGCCATTTCAAAACGTAATTTCAGAACACCATTTCAGAACACCTAGTAGTCAGCCAAGCTGCCGTTCTCTCTTCTTTTCCACACCACCTTGCCCACGCATCCTACCATATGAAGCCTCTAATGTTTGATCAATACTCCAAGTGACTCCAGATTGCTACAATTAGAAAACAATGCCCCGGCGAGCTATTTTTGGTCCACCACTATCAGGAAAGCGCAACAGAGAGAATAATTGGGTATTGACGAAATAGGGTGCGAGAAAAGAAGAGGGAAACTGAGCAGAAGGCCCGCCTCTTTCCAATTTGCTTTGTCATCTTGAGGCCGAGGATCCATTTATACCGTGCAATGCTCTGACCACATAATTGGCCAATCCTTAACCAAAATAACGTTTACGCTCTTCGGCGAAGCGAAATGCATAGAATTCATTTCATAACAGAATGAAACGTCTATTTTAATGCATCTCCATTTGTAAGTGTTTTTTCCGAGTTTGGCCTTCAATACTGCCATATGTAATTCAATGTGGTTTTAACATGGTCTATAATTCCGCTCTTTGGCTTGTAAAACTACACTCAAATGCCGTTTTTGTAATAAATACCAGCTGTGAAGGACAATGCCCGAAAAAGAAAAAATAGACTAGCCCAAACATGGGTTATTTCCTTGTTTTGCACCACATTTTAATTATCTTACTTGGGGACTGTATGGTCGAAATATTTCCTGCCACATGGGTGTGGTTTGAGTAAAACATTTACAGGTAGAAACATGGAACGGTGGATTGGAAATGCCAGAGCCAATTTATGGTCCCAATCCC
Source organism: Dallia pectoralis (assembly GCA_029465975.1). Classification (NCBI taxonomy): domain Eukaryota; kingdom Metazoa; phylum Chordata; class Actinopteri; order Esociformes; family Umbridae; genus Dallia; species Dallia pectoralis. Next base: position 19,262,515 of record CM055734.1, on the reverse strand, counting down.
CCCCAAAAAATACCAGCCTCAAGCCCCCAGGATCTGGCTTAATCAATGTCAGTCTGATTAGGGTATCCATCATTTTTATTAAGCTTTAACTGTATTTGATCAACTTTTCACGACACAAGTCCAAGCCAATTCCATATTTAACAAACAACAACCTTAGAATGGAATCACGTTTCTTTTAATAGCACCGTAACCCTAAAATACTCACCCAAGCAGTAGACATTTTTTTTCTCTCACTTTGGTAAATAAAGAAAATACCACATTTATTCTTTTTCAAATCAGCTCCCTACATGATATTGCCCAACTCCTGAAAATTGCCCAAATTACATGATAATGGTCAAGATTTTTTTTTTTACAGTCACAGAAACAGTTGCAGGTCCTCTAAATTGAATTTCTATTAGTGAGCGCCATCTAGGGTGTGATTCATCTACTACACCAGGAAATACTTTTTTTTCATTCACGCAATTTAACGTCAGACCCGTGGGGGCCTACACATGGAGCTGCACCAAGGGACCTGTGGGGGCCTACACATGGAGCTGTGCCAGGGGACCCTTGGGGGCCTACATATGGAGCTGCACCAGGGGACCCGTGGGGGCCTACATATGGAGCTGCACCAGGGGACCGTGGGGGCCTACATATGGAGCTGCACCAGGGGACCGTGGGGGCCTACACATGGAGCTGCGCCAGGGGACCCGCAAACAGAAGCGCCTCATGCTTCTTGCCTCGTCAGAAAAATGTCAGCGTTCCACCAATCACCCAGCGGCAAAAATTAAGCGGTGTAACGACAATACCTTGTTGTGTGAACGGAGCAACACTGGTCTAGAGCTTGTGAGGTTAATTGGACTAGCTAGACAAAAATAAACATATTTACTGTAAAGAATGCATAGTTGTTCCCCTGTGCCGAGCAAAATTTAAATAAAGCTCTACCAGTTAATTGAATTGGGATGTAGGATGAAAGAGAAAAAGAGAGGGCAGGAGGTCAGCAAGAGATAGAGATGGCATTTCTGCGCTCTCTCTGTAAAACAAGGAGTTTAAACAAATACTGTTTTTGGGCTGTATTCTAATAAGTTATAGGAATTACATGTGGAGACGTGTAAATAAACAGGAGGCCAGATCTGTCAAACTTAATGGCAGGTTTATAGTGAGGTGACCTGACCATGAGACCAGATGTTGCAGTACGCTCAATAAGCATTAAGCTACCTCCAAGACAAACAACCTCTGAAAACCTTTTGGAAAACGTCCACGGAAAACCACTGATGATTAAATCATGCTGTAGAAGAACACATTTCATTTGGAGTACACATTTACACATTATGTAGCAGTTTGTCTAAGATTGGGAATGTTTCGATTCGCTAACATCGCTTACAGTGTTCAGTACACTTGAGTACACGGATGGTAAAGAATAATTCACAACAGTAAAGTGGTGATTAAGATTGATAAATAATTTGAAACAGTTTTCTTTCTCTCTGTTTCTCACAATTACGTCACCGTTATATAATATCTGTATGACAGCGAGATAATGTGATGGGAAAGATGAGCCTACATTGCAAGTTTAGATACGAAATTTGCTGAAATATTTGTGTTATATTATGATGAACTCTAATCATAGTAACATATGGTGTCCTCCTTTAGGTAGTTACATGTGAATATGAACACGCTCTCTCATACTCGCTTACATGGCGTTCACAGGGAATACTAAAACATGGGCAAAATGCGACAATATGAGACTCGGACAGTAGACGGTGATACACGGCTTTACTGAGAAAAAGTAGGCGTGACAAACATCAGTGCCGCCACCTTCAAAATTGACCAATCACAACAAAAGGAATCAGACTTTGGTTACTGGACATGAATAAAGCATTAGGCTAACCCTCAAGGACCAAGCAGATGTTGTTGAAATTCAACAATTAAAGACTTTCAATTTACTGTGCCATTTATTCTGTAAGAAATCAGCTGCCAAAATGTGTTCCCCCGAAAACCGCAAATTATAACATTCTGGTCAAAATGGCATTTTTACAGCAATGGAAACAAACGCAATCCTCTCCGTTAAATTTATATTAGTGACCACCATCACGAAAAAAAAAAAAAAAGTCGACCTACAAAAGGTTGTCATAACACACACTGTTGCGTTTAGGAAGCACGCCATTAAAACGACAAAGCAAACTGAAACCTAAAAACGCCTTTTCACAGTAAAAGCGTTTACACTTCCCTGAATTTTATTCTGTGCTTCAAAAAAACTTTCAAACTACTTTTGGGGTAGATTTATGGTTCTTTGAGTACGCATAAATTGTTATTTACAAAACCCTTTGACATTTTTCCACTAAGAACTTCTAGGTGTTCTGCCACATTTTTTAAGTTATGGATGCTCCAAGAACCATTCTTTCAAGAGTGTAGAAAAGAAAACTAGTTCAACAGCTTTCTTTGGTTTTATCGACTATATTAGCAATTTTTGCTACTTTTTCTCAAGGCAGCATATCGGCCAGGTTGTAGATAAAAAGTATTCAACTTCTAACATTGCAGAAACAATGATATGCCAAATTGTACTATTTGTCATTATGGAAAGACATTAGCGCAGCTGGGATGTAGTCAATAAATTGTGCACAGACAGTTGAAAAGTGCTCACATCTGCTCAAACAGTGTTTTAGGAGAACAAAAACAATCCAAAATGTATTTTGATAGAGTTGCAAATCAAATGAAAAAGCAGAACTCCACAACCAATCTTACCAGCTGTCTATTGGGTCCTATTCCAACTGAATGACATCTTAAGGAGCTACTTCCTGTCACGGTGCTGTTGGAAGGAGGACGCAGGTGCCGAGATTCACATAAACATCTTGAATTTAATGCAAACTTCAAACTTACAAAACAAGATAACAAATGGCGGCAGCAGCAGAGGACAAAGAGCCACCCAGTTTGACAAACACACTGATATTAAATAGGACTCCAAATTAGAGACAATGCGGTGCAGCTGTCTCTAATTGGGAGCCACCAAAACCAAAACGTAAAGGCTACTAGCTATCCATAGCCATAAAATGTACCTCTAGGCCACCATAGAGGTGCCTAGAGTTGTCCTGGTTCTTTTTATTGTGACAGTTCCCCCCCCAAGGCGCGGGCTCCAGAATGCAAGATTGTGGGGGATACCCGGCTAGGTGGAGGCACTGCTTTTGGATCAGTTTGGACCAGTTGACAATCTGTTCTCAGGTATTCCACAAGGCTCTGTATTGGGACAAGATTCTTTTTACTATAGAGACAAAGTTATTTTTGCTCTTAAATATTTAAAGCCATAGATATCGTTCAACCATATTCATTGATAAGTAAATACATTTTACAGATCTTTTGAAACCATTTATAAAATGGTTACACACCTATATTTATCATCACAAAAACATGTATAGAAACGTTAACTTTGATCACATTGATTTGGCTCAACTGTTTAGGAAGTACTGCCACCCACCCGATCATCTATGTTCTTGACGGAAATTAAAATAATGATGTGTAACACACACCCTTGACCGCCTGGTTGTAGGGCCGAATCTTGATTCTGCTTAAGAGGCAGCCCACGTGCCTGTAATGACCCACACCACCTTAACATGCAACAGCATAGATGTAGATCTTATAGTTTGCAATGGCACCATAAATATATACAAATGTTAAAGACATTAGATCAATTGAACTTTTGTTGTCATGGCAATGTGTGTTTTATGCTTCTTACTCTAAAACCCTGAACCAATTACTTATGTTGTGGGATTATCTAAATATAAAGTCCATCCCACAAAGTGTAGGCTTTACATGTAAGGTCAATGTTGCTGATGCATTCTCAGAAATTCAAGTCAGGTTTTTGGTTCTGTGGCCAAAACACAACCCACGGATGATATCTTTTTTTATCTCTGCTGTCACCACCAGGGAGCATAGTAGCACATGTTGACCTTTATTAATGTGCTACACTATGAGTCAGACCCTCCAAAATGGTGCAGTGGTCGGCTCTTATTTTGGGACTATGTTGCAAGAGTTTGAAAATGTTGGATAGCAGTGCAGCAACCATAGCTCTCTTTGTGTTGCCATTCATTTTTCCAGGAAGAGATTTTGTTCAAAGTATTCATTGCCAGTATACAACAGCCCACGTTTATCATTGGACACTTACATTTGCAGCTGTTTGGAAAGCGCTTCTGTGAAGGTCATGTGTAAAAATGTAAATATTTTTAAAACCAACTTTCAGCTCTGCGTTTACAATTACATTTTTATTTATTGCCAGAATTCTAAAACCTAAAATTCTTTCAAACTACTTTTGGGGTAGATTTATGGTTCTTTGAGTACGCATAAATTGTTATTTACAAAACCCTTTGACATTTTTCCACTAAGAACTTCTAGGTGTTCTGCCACATTTTTAAGTTATGGATGCTCCAAGAACCATTCTTTCAAGAGTGTAGAAAAGAAAACTAGTTCAACAGCTTTCTTTGGTTTTATCGACTATATTAGCAATTTTTGCTACTTTTTCTCAAGGCAGCATATCGGCCAGGTTGTAGATAAAAAGTATTCAACTTCTAACATTGCAGAAACAATGATATGCCAAATTGTACTATTTGTCATTATGGAAAGACATTAGCGCAGCTGGGATGTAGTCAATAAATTGTGCACAGACAGTTGAAAAGTGCTCACATCTGCTCAAACAGTGTTTTAGGAGAACAAAAACAATCCAAAATGTATTTTGATAGAGTTGCAAATCAAATGAAAAAGCAGAACTCCACAACCAATCTTACCAGCTGTCTATTGGGTCCTATTCCAACTGAATGACATCTTAAGGAGCTACTTCCTGTCACGGTGCTGTTGGAAGGAGGACGCAGGTGCCGAGATTCACATAAACATCTTGAATTTAATGCAAACTTCAAACTTACAAAACAAGATAACAAATGGCGGCAGCAGCAGAGGACAAAGAGCCACCCAGTTTGACAAACACACTGATATTAAATAGGACTCCAAATTAGAGACAATGCGGTGCAGCTGTCTCTAATTGGGAGCCACCAAAACCAAAACGTAAAGGCTACTAGCTATCCATAGCCATAAAATGTACCTCTAGGCCACCATAGAGGTGCCTAGAGTTGTCCTGGTTCTTTTTATTGTGACAGTTCCCCCCCCAAGGCGCGGGCTCCAGAATGCAAGATTGTGGGGGATACCCGGCTAGGTGGAGGCACTGCTTTTGGATCAGTTTGGACCAGTTGACAATCTGTTCTCAGGTATTCCACAAGGCTCTGTATTGGGACAAGATTCTTTTTACTATAGAGACAAAGTTATTTTTGCTCTTAAATATTTAAAGCCATAGATATCGTTCAACCATATTCATTGATAAGTAAATACATTTTACAGATCTTTTGAAACCATTTATAAAATGGTTACACACCTATATTTATCATCACAAAAACATGTATAGAAACGTTAACTTTGATCACATTGATTTGGCTCAACTGTTTAGGGAAGTACTGCCACCCACCCGATCATCTATGTTCTTGACGGAAATTAAAATAATGATGTGTAACACACACCCTTGACCGCCTGGTTGTAGGGCCGAATCTTGATTCTGCTTAAGAGGCAGCCCACGTGCCTGTAATGACCCACACCACCTTAACATGCAACAGCATAGATGTAGATCTTATAGTTTGCAATGGCACCATAAATATATACAAATGTTAAAGACATTAGATCAATTGAACTTTTGTTGTCATGGCAATGTGTGTTTTATGCTTCTTACTCTAAAACCCTGAACCAATTACTTATGTTGTGGGATTATCTAAATATAAAGTCCATCCCACAAAGTGTAGGCTTTTACATGTAAGGTCAATGTTGCTGATGCATTCTCAGAAATTCAAGTCAGGTTTTTGGTTCTGTGGCCAAAACACAACCCACGGATGATATCTTTTTTTATCTCTGCTGTCACCACCAGGGAGCATAGTAGCACATGTTGACCTTTATTAATGTGCTACACTATGAGTCAGACCCTCCAAAATGGTGCAGTGGTCGGCTCTTATTTTTGGGACTATGTTGCAAGAGTTTGAAAATGTTGGATAGCAGTGCAGCAACCATAGCTCTCTTTGTGTTGCCATTCATTTTTCCAGGAAGAGATTTTGTTCAAAGTATTCATTGCCAGTATACAACAGCCCACGTTTATCATTGGACACTTACATTTGCAGCTGTTTGGAAAGCGCTTCTGTGAAGGTCATGTGTAAAAATGTAAATATTTTTAAAACCAACTTTCAGCTCTGCGTTTACAATTACATTTTTATTTATTGCCAGAATTCTAAAACCTAAAATTATGTGTTTCACTGTGCTGGTAAGTTGAAGACACAGGGGCAGAGCTTTTATTGTGAAGTCGTCTCATTTTTATTCAAAAAACTTTCAAAAACTAAAATAACAAAGAACAAAATGGCAGCAGTCACAGTATGCGATTAAACAGCAAACAATGATCCACACAACTTAAATATATTTACAAATGAGGCAAAACAAGGACCAGGTGAAAATTATAATTGCTTAACAGAGAGAACAGTGTTTACTTCCACTGGGTTGTGTGGTGCTAAACAGAAAAATACTAGTCTGGTCAGAAGGTCTACTTGTCTGGTCAGAAGTTTACTTGTCTGGTCAGAAGGTCTACTTGTCTGGTCAGAAGGTCTACTTGTCTGGTCAGAAGGTCTACCAGTCTGTTCAGAAGGTCTACTTGTCTGGTCAGAGGGTCTACTTGTCTGGTCAGAAGGTCTACTTGTCTGGTCAGAAGGTCTACTTGTCTGGTCAGAAGGTCTACTCGTCTGGTCAGAAGGTCTACTCGTCTGGTCAAAGGGTCTACTCGTATGGTCAGAAGGTCTACTTGTCTGGGCAGAAGGTCTACTGGTCTGGTCAGAAGGTCTACTCGTCTGGTCAAAGGGTCTACTCGTCTGGTCAAAGGGTCTACTGGTCTGGTCAAAGGGTCTACTGGTCTGGTCAAAGGGTCTACTGGTCTGGTCAGAAGGTGTACTGGTCTGGTCAAAGGGTCTACTGGTCTGGTCAGAAGGTCTACTTGTCTGGTCAGAAGGTCTACTTGTCTGGTCAGAAGGTCTACATGTCTGGTCAGAAGGTCTACTTGTCTGGTCAGAAGGTCTACTTGTCTGGTCAGATGGTCTACTCGTCTGGTCAGAAGGTCTACTCGTCTGGTCAGAGGGTCTACTTGTCTGGTCAGAAGGTCTACTTGTCTGGTCAGAAGGTCTACCAGTCTGGTCAGAAGGACTACCCGTCTGGTCAGAAGGTCTACTGCAGCACAAGTCACAGAAAATTGTAATTATTGTTACAGGGGGGATGTATCACAACTAGACTGTACATCGCCCTCGGTTGTATATGGGGCTACGTCCCTGACCGGTCAGAATGTCCATAATGACCCTGTCATAAGCGCCTACAGTGGGAATGTAAGCATTCAAAATGAACCTTGGAGCAGTGGAGGAAGTTCGCCCGGCCCAACGAGTCCCATTTTCTTTTACATTGAGTTCTGATCTCAATCCGATCGAGCGACCAGCTAGTCAGGGGTCGGCGCAGTTTTGAAGAGCCAACAGCATATTCGCCTGGTGGTCAGAATGTTTTGGCTCATCGTTGTGAGGATTTTCAACCAAATGGAGAAAAACATGGGATGTAGAGATAAAAAGGAATGTTAATAAATCACCATGAAAAATACGTTTAAACACTGTCCCTAAACATCCATACGGTAATCGGTATCTGCATAATTATGCAAAAACAGAACTACGGACACCTTCTTATGGTGACAATGGAAGAACGTGAAAAAATATAAATATATTCTAGATAAGGAAAGATGGTCATAAGGCGTGATTGAGAGGCTATCTGTATTAGCGATCAGTAATTTGTCTGGGAGCGTATAATCTGGTCAGGAATCCTGTATCAGCACGTACACTACGGCAGCTGAAAAGCTTTGCTCTTATCCAATGGACATTGCATCAATCAGGATTTAACGGCACGAACATGACAGGTGCACAACTTACAATAACTAACAAGATTATGTTTACCGGATGGACAGATGAGATGTGAAGTGTTTTCCTGTAGTGAGATTCAGTTAGAGGACGGAGGTCGGTCAGAGGTGTGAGGTGAGGTCGGGTGGTTATGAGTAAAAACATTACCATGGCAAAAATGACAAAACGTGTATTTTGACATTTCTTGTGAAAGCAGAGTAAGCCCAGGAAATTGTCTAGAGCTTTATACATGATTGTGCCATTGGTTTTATAAGGTTAAGAAAAGGTTAAGAGATGAAAATGAAAATCCTTTCTGTCTTTTTCCGCACACAAGGGGGAGTTGTGACCTTTTTGTTTTTTATGCATACCTGATAGCACAGCTCAAGTAGATCGTTTGATAACAATGTTGAAAAAACATACTTTACTCAAGGGCCTTTCAAATGTAGCTCTCTGGCAGAAGCAGCTCCGACAGCCAAATACTGTTGAGAATTAGTTTTTTAAACATAGAAGTTAGATTCGTTTTAGATTTTAATTCTTTAAATAAGTATTTCCCTGACTTTGAAAGTAGGAGCATTTTTGGTTGAAAAGTTGCAGGCAAAAATCCTGTTCTTTTTCAGTCATAAAACAGTAGTTATTATTTGACAGTTGGATGAACCATCAGAGGTTATCAGAGCTACATATACATCCCAAACATAATCCTTTAGTTTTCCTGATTCCAACACATCCAAACTTCTGCTTTTCTGTGAGATTATAGAGGGAGCCGGTGAATGGGATCTTTTGTCCATTCACCAGTAAGCAATAAAACCATAGCTCTAATGTAATTTCAGGATAAATTGTTCCTGTCCTTTCTGTCTTTTTCTACTTTTCAAGAACCCAACAAAATGAGCCCAGCACGATAAGCTTTTAAATCTATATGTGTTGGATTACCCAATCGGAGTGCTTTAGCCAAATGTAGCGGCCTTAGTAATCATGCCTTCTGTCTGTGATGTAGGATTTAAGGGAAAAGAAAACATTTTATGTGTAGTATTTGGGTTTGTCTTTTTCCGTGACAGCCTGAGAGAATTCACTGAGCTCTGTCGTTAGAGGACACTGACTGTTTGTTCTGTACGACAGGACTGAGACAGATCAGGAGGATTAAAACTCCGGCCAAATCTGTCCACGCAAGATAAGCAGACGTTTTTGAATGGAGGTCAATGACAGTATCAAATTACGTCAAGCTTGTTTGAACTAGAACCGTTTGGTTTTGGTAGCTAATATAGAAAAAGATAGAAGTGTACACACATGATCCTCCTAGCAACGTTGAGGAGAGAAACGTATTGCTGCCGATTGGTCACACAAGTATCAGCCCTCTCATTGGCTACAGTACTTGGTGATATCTGTCACTTGACTGAATTGACAATGTATTATACGTTCTTTGGTAAGAAATTTGCGAGGAAACGAACAGCATTATAAACGAGTTTACTGTGTCACAGGTGGAAAACCTCATTATAGTTTGGTCAAATACACTGTTTCTACAGTACCGTAAACGCAGGATGTCACCACTGAGATATTCTGAGCTTCACAGCCAAATAGGTCGAAAAGGCTATACTGCAATGTACACTAAAAATGCAACTATTACATCACTGTGGGCTGGACAACAACTTTACATGACGCAATCCCTGATATCGAGCAATAACTATCAGAGAGCTTGTTCATTTTTATGAAACACAATATCCACAAAGTGCTAAGAGAAGAATCAAACCCAAAGTGCAGATCACAATTTATTTACTGAATAAATTTGGACAACACCAAAATCTGTTACATTTTACAATCAGAACATCCGAGGCAGAATTCCCACCATGCATCACTCCCCTCCAAAACAAAAAATAAGAACTCCTTGAACATTAGCACCAAATCAGCACCAACGCAAAAAAAAATGGGCAGATCATTCTACAAAACGAAATAAAAGCAATAGTCAGTTTTAAAAGCAACTCAAAATAGCAAATTTTGGAGAAAATGTTCACTTGTGTTTTTTACTTTTATTAAAAAACAAACTGGTTTTGTTTCACTCTGCCAGGCAGGCGGTTGCATTCTAAGGACACATGCCTAGGACTAGTTAAGAAAAACACAAATTCAAGTAACATTGAGATACGACAAAACATGTCCACTGTTAACCTGTTCGGAACAGGTTTGTTTCACAGGACCTACGCAGGCAGTAGAAAATCAACAGGGGTTACTGCTAACCATGTTACTGTAAAGAGTATTATTTTATGACTGGTGTCAAGTCCAAAAGATGTTATGGGTGAACTTAAGTCTGCATGGTGGAGGGGGCACAGAAATACTGGCACAAAAATGTAATCGTCTTCGGACAGCCTCTTTATCACACCGCACCTGTCCTGTGTCCAAAGTATTGCCTAAAATATACATGAAGGAATCTCTGAAAAGAAAAACCCTGCAATGTTTTTTTAAATATATATATATATATATTTATATAGTTGTTACAATTTAAATACAACGTAAAGTTTTCAGTTTCTCGAAATGAAAAGCTAAACTTAAATAAAGAAAGCGAGTCTAGAGAGGTGACATCGACCGTTCACCTAACCTAAACTAATCAAGTGCATCATGCCACTGGTGGAGGCTAAACGAGAGAGAGAGAGAGAGAGAGACAGAGATAGAGAGACAGAGAGGTTACAAATGAAGGTTAGGAAAAGATATCAAAGCAGCAGTAACAATTTAATGTAATAGTTTAATACGACAAGGTGATATCAGACGTAAAACACAGCCTTATAACTAAACGATAAATAAATGGTGGTGGAACATTGAGTTTTTCAAGAAACACACACGCACACACGATGCTTAGGGGACAGGTATAAGGCGACACAGAAAGAGATGAAGCACACAAGGTTCTGGAGACCGGTACATATAATAACTTAGTGAGAATATGTCTGCTATGTCAGTGAAAAAGCTTTAGAACCTAAAGTCAAAGGTCGTGTTGGGAAATGTGAGACAAACACTTGACTGACTAAACACAAATGAGGTCATCTGTCCTTATGATTGTTGGAACAGAGTAGGCAGAAGATGTCCCTAATCACTGGTCTAGCATCAGACATGGTTTAAATCCTCCGCACAGTTCAGATTAGGTTTGACGGTTGGATAATCTGATCCTAGCGCTGCGGTTAGGGGCAAATTAAACCTGGTCATGTGAAAACCAATAGAGGAGTGTTGACATGTGTCTTGTTCTCCTTGGCTGAGGTCTCATGTCCCTTAGTGCTATCCGTAGCGTAACAACATGGTGAATGTCTGTCTCTGCTTTTAAGAGCACCAACAACGAGAGAAAAAAAAAATGCTGCTACATCGTTTGCAAATCGTTATGTCAAGTGGCGGAAACTCGTAGCAGAAGCGCCACCAAGCGTGATGTTTGTACGCTGTTTGCCATCTGGCTCCGCCACTAGGTCTGTTTTCCATGGAATGGAAAGAAATAAAGATGGAAACACCTTTTTCTGTGAGTGACAATGTTTCACCGGCTAAACAACTAATCTACCGTTACGACTCGTAGCGAGCGCATCACAGTTGTTTTTTTCCGCGTTAGCGTCTAAGTCCTCCCTTTGTGCTTCTCGTATCCTGTCAGCTCAGCTGAAGAACTGATCCAGCTCCTCCTCCATGTTCACCTCGGGTACAGTCTGCTCTTGCTCCCGTTCCCCCCTCCCGGGGACCACAGCGCCACCTGCTGCACCGGAGGTGAACCACGGGTGATCCAGGATCTCCCGGGACGTGAGGCGCTCCGAAGGCTCCCGACGGAGGATGCTCCGGATCAGACACTTGGCCTTGGGTGTCAGGGTCTCCGGGATGCTGAAGTGTCCCCGGCGGATCTTACTGAACAGAGAACCGGGTTCCACGTCGTGGAACGGGTACCGGCCCACCAGGATAGTGTAGAGCATCACCCCAAGGGACCACACGTCTGCCGCCTTGCCCGAGTAGCTGCCGCCGGCGTTCAGTATCTCCGGGCTGACATAGGCAGGGCAGCCGTGTTTGTCTGACAGGGAGTCGTCCTGGCCGTCCAGGATGTAGGTATCTTCAAGGCTCTCCAGTTTCACAAGGCTCCTGGAGAGACACGAACGGAAAACAGACAAGCATGAATACTTGTTTGCCACAGAAGGATAACTACAAATGGATTCTATTAAACAATAGGGTGAAATAATGAACAAAAGGACATGGCAGGTATTTGTGAGGCTTCTGCAGCAATGTTCTTCACCCCTGTAACAAATAGCATCTATATCTTTGTGGTCCATAGTGTTGGACATTCAATAAAGCCCAGCCCATTATGCTTGCATCTTACGCCTGACATTTCCATTCTGAGCGATAAGTGTAGCGCATCCAGTCAGCTAGTATGCATCAGCCTATTTATAGCTGAGATGATTCAATAAACCTCCTCCTGCACGACTTTTTATCAAATTGATTCAACTTCCCTACATGCAACATACAGTACCATACATATCAAACATTAACTTGTAACCGCATCTGGTAGTTAGGGTTAGAACCGCATCTGGTAGTTAGGGTTAGAACCGCATCTGGTCGTTAGGGTTAGAACCACATCTGGTAGTTAGGGTTAGAACTGCATCTGGTAGTTAGGATTAGAACCACATCTGGTCGTTAGGGTTAGAACCGCATCTGGTCGTTAGGGTTAGAACCGCATCTGTTAGTTAGGGTTAGAACCGCATCTGGTCGTTAGGGTTAGAACCGCATCTGGTAGTTAGGGTTAGAACCGCATCTGGTCGTTAGGGTTAGAACCACATCTGGTAGTTAGGGTTAGAACTGCATCTGGTAGTTAGGATTAGAACCACATCTGGTCGTTAGGGTTAGAACCACATCTGGTAGTTAGGGTTAGAACCACATCTGGTAGTTAGGGTTAGAACCGCATCTGATCGTTAGGGTTAGAACCACATCTGGTAGTTAGGGTTAGAACTGCATCTGGCAGTTAAGGTTAGAACCACATCTGGTAGTTAGGGTTAGAACCACATCTGGTAGTTAGGGTTAGAACCGCATCTGATCGTTAGGGTTAGAACCACATCTGGTAGTTAGGGTTAGAACTGCATCTGGCAGTTAAGGTTAGAACCACATCTGGTAGTTAGGGTTAGAACAGTATCTGGTAGTTAGGGTTAGAACCGCATCTGGTAGTTAGGGTTAGAACCGCATCTGATCGTTAGGGTTAGAACCGCATCTGGTCGTTGGGGTTAGAACCGCATCTGGTAGTTAGGGTTAGAACTGCATCTGGCAGTTAAGGTTAGAACCACATCTGGTAGTTAGGGTTAGAACAGTATCTGGTAGTTAGGGTTAGAACCGCATCTGGTAGTTAGGGTTAGAACCGCATCTGATCGTTAGGGTTAGAACCGCATCTGGTCGTTGGGGTTAGAACCGCATCTGGTAGTTGGGAGTGCGCTCACGGCCACTTGGGCAGCAGATCTCCCATGGCTTTCACTGCAGTGGATTCCCAACAAGTAGGACCTATGACCTTAAACCTTTACCGTGATTGGTCAATTTAGCCACAATTATATAAGCAGTCTGTCGCCACACAGTGCAGATATCCTCCATATCACCTTAACAGGTCAGCTATCTCTCTGTCTGTTCCCTGTCGGTTCCCTGTCTGACCTGACACTCGTTAATGCTCCGAGTCTTGGCATTTGGCCAGGTGGACAGCGGTGACTTCACAGGCCGTCTCCTTGCTTCCTTTATATCCACTGACTGGACACAACTGTGTGGATTCTTCAATTACATTTTTTTTTAAATGTTGTGAAATATACTTTGATGTGGACCCGCCTCCCCTGAACTCGGCCCCTATGAATCATTCAGTCGAGGGGTTAGACATGCCGCCCTGGATGGCTGCGGACATGGAAGCCAAGGTCGTTAGGCCGCTATTAGATGAGCTAGCCGGTCTCAGCTTTCATTTTCCACCAGCGTAGCCAGGGGGTGACGTAGCCACATTTAAATACATGGAGGGTATCTACTCTGAAGCCAGGTTGGAAAACTGCCACAGGAGTTCCAGATCCGATCTACAATCAGCGGTCCCTCCGACCAGTTGTAACTGTATCCGTTGAAGGAGAAAACGTGAAGCTGACTCAAGGTCAGAGTTTTTTAGGCTGAGGCATTTCGTCAAGGCCAGGTTGTTTAAATGTGATTTGACAAGGTCAAAAGTTTGAATCCCTGTTTCTTGCATCACAACAACAATACATGTTCATTCAATTGTATCTCCTGATAGCCAAACAGTTTACAAGTCATATGGATTTATTTGCATTTAAAGGGCTGCAATATACATGTACCACCACCAGGGGGCACTACATACTACCTCTCGCTCTAGCTGATGTCATTGTAGAACCGATTCATTACTCTGCCAGAGCCTTACATGGTAAATCTCAACATAATTGAACATCCGACAGCTACTCCTGGAATCTTTGCTGTCCCTCGCCAGCCGTGACAGTAATCAACTAGCTGACAGGGGCCATAAACTGCTACATACGTGTGTGTGTCTGTCTGCGTGTGTGTGTAGTCATAGTAATATTGGGTGCCGACAATACGGTGACTTTCTAACTAAAGAGATCCAAAATATAAAATCACCACAAATTAGCATATATACAAATACATTTTCATAAAAGAGCTCTAGTGCTTTAACTCACCGGTCCTCATTCCGGAAGACAAACTTCCTCAGCTTGAGGTCCCGGAGGACCACGCCGTTGTCATGGCAATGAGCCACAGCCGAAGCTATCTGGCGGAAGAGCCGGGCCGCCTCGTCCTCGCGCAGCTTCTTGCAGGTGCGCACGAAGGAGTGCATGTCGCCGTGGCTCCTCTCGAAGAAGACGTAGGCCCTCTGTTCCCCCAGCAGGATCTCCACCACCTGGTTGATGTGGTCATGTCTGCCCAGAGCGAAGTAGGCCGCCAGGGATTCCTGGTAGCGGCCGATGTCAAACTCCTGGTGGGGGAGGGGGAGGTGGTTAGTGTATGCCTTTATTCAGGGTATTTTGCAATCTAGAAAAGAGAGGCAGCCAATCGCCGTGTAGAACCAGGAGTCACGCAAGACTCTCCGCGAGTTCTAAATGTTACTCTGCGAACAGGAAGGTACAGAACATAGAAACGCGGCGAGACCATTCTGCGTGCGAGCGTTTCTAACCCGAAAGCGAACGTTCTGTAACCCCGCCACTGTCCCCAGCGTAGGCCACTGGACTGCACTCTCACCAGTTTCCATAGTAACCCCTCTCCCTCAGTTCTACAGAATTACTTTCAGCTAGGGCAGCCCAGGTGAGCCAGCTTCTCTGCTCCAGGTCGATAAACGGTTCCAAAACGGTGTGGTTTGTCTTAGTCTGGTGTGCGTGCGCAGGAGTGCTTCTCAACACCTAGTCGTATGTATCGAAGGTCTATTAATACACTGTGGCACTAAACTGTCAATACCGAGATTACAAATTGATCTTTGGTGTTGCTTGGTAACACGCAGTAAAATGGGAGTCAGGTGTATAAATATAGCTCACTGGCAGTAGCAGTGCTAAAGGCCATACTGTTATCACTGTAACAGATAAGTGTCACACTATGACTGTACTCCTATCAGGCTAGCGTGCTTTCAGCCTAGCTCTGTTTTATTCCTTTATACCGGGCCAGGTTTATGACCCTGTATAGAGTTCATAACATTTGAATGTACCAACGGGTACATGCATCCAATGGTCCAATAATCAGAGCATACAGTCAAGTCAATACTGAACGACTTGGGCCTGTGTAGGATGGAAACAAAAGCCAGAGTGTTGACCTCCCATGTGTGCCCTGGGCACATATTCAGGTCCTATCCAATAAACCCCCGTCTATTACATCGGACCGGAACCCCGGGGGTGTGTTTACTTGGCCAAAGGAACAACAACATTCGAATATTGGATGTTCACCTGTGCAATAGTCCCAAAATGCATATAAACAACATTAAATATCCGGTTTCGCGGTGAAATGGTGAGTAATTTCCCACATGCGCTCTGACAGAAGACGGGAAGGGCAATATTATAATTTTATTATTTTGAGAAACAAAGGCTTTAGCTCGCGCTACATGGGGCCATAACTTTCTGCGGGCACGGAACGCGCACGATGCGTGGATACTCGCTCGCACGTCGACGTGACGTCACGCAACCCGACCCGCACGGTTCCAGAGACACTCGCGAGCTGCAGGGCTGCCTGCTGTGCACTTCATTCTTTCATTACTCGTTGACTTATGGCCAGTTCCAATGCATGCATCACATATCAGGACACGATTAGGCGCAAACACCAGGAAGTTTCATTCAGTGCATCATTCAGATGTGCGTGCGTGATCAAGGCTTTTGCGTTATGAGCTCGTTTGCGTTCATTCTACATTCCTCTTGCGACCCTTGTGCATTGACCAAATATGGTGTTTTATGCTTAGACTGCTGTGATGAGACTTTTCATAATGCAATGTTGGCTACAGTCTAAGAATGTGTCTGCAGCATTCTCTATCTATTCAACACTAATGCTCATAAAACCCCCACAGCCCAAAGACCCACCTTACATACGAGCTCTTCCCCCGTGTGCAGGTGGGCGGCCCTGAAAACGTGGTCCCCCTCCAGAGGCTCCAGGAGCAGGTAGTTCCCGATGCGGGACACACAGTGGGAGGGGTCGGGTGTTTCCGGGGGGCTAGGGGATCCTAGGTTAGGGCTGAAACTCTGGCTGGATTCGGTAGTCCTCAGGCACGTTAACTCCTCGAATTCCGTGGCTTTGTGTCGCGATCTCCCATACCGCGAGATGTTGATGGGATTTGATCGCTGTATGTTCATCAGGATCTCCTGAAACACTTTCCAACTATCCCCCGGTCCTCTTCACTTCTACGGCAGAGAGGTGTAGCGGCACTTATTTGGCTTGTAAACTAAACCGATTCAATGGTTTTAATGATCCTATACACTTTGCAGACGCAGTTGACAAATATAAAGCTATATTCTAAATTATAATGTATGCTTTATTGCAAGTGCACCTATTACACGGTAATAAGGCCCAGGGTAGCTTTATTTGAAGATCATATGCTATAGAATCATATGCTATAGGCTCATATGCTATAGGCTAATATTCTATAGTAGCATATGCTAAAGGCTCATATGCTATAGACTCATATGTTATAGGATCATATACTATAGGCTCATACGCTATAGGCTCATATGCTATAGGCTCATATGCTATAGGCTAATATTCTATAGTAGCATATGCTATAGGCTCATATGCTATAGACTCATATGTTATAGGATCATATACTATAGGCTCATATGCTATAGCCTCATATGTTATAGGCTCATATACTATAGGCTCATATGCTATAGACTCATATGTTATAGGATCATATACTATAGGCTCATATACTATAGGCTCATATGCTATAGGCTACATGCACAGATAGAGGCAATAATAAGACAATGTTGGCCATGCATGTCCTTCATCTACCCTGCTGTATGCCTAAACCCAATGCATGTCCTTCATCTACCCTGCTGTATGCCTAAACCCAAAGCATAGTTCCCTGCACCGAGACGCACGGCAGCACTATGCACATGGAACGGTGCCGAACTGGAGCACGAACGCTTTTCCAGAGTGAATGAGACCTACATGCAGATCTGTTACAAAGGAAACACTCACAATCCCACCGAATATCAGCTTCTGACTGCCAGATGAAGCCGGTTAACCTCACAGATTCATTCACTCGACACGTCTCGCGAGAATATCCGTCTAAAAGCTCGGACTCCGATCCGAATGAAACGCGTTTAAACCCGCACGGAGGCTTCAAGCTATATTTAAATCCGCATGAATTCTTGATAGCAGAAGCGATGCGATTGCATTACAGCCACCAGGTCGGTGTCGTACGGGCCCGGTTCCGTCCACAAATCACGTCCGTGCACCGAGCTGCGGGGATTAACATGGAGAGAAAACTATCCGGTATCCGGATCCCTTTGTTGTTCTGGAGTAATGGATGTCCTTCGCAACTAACTCGAGTTCAATCCTACAGACCTGTGTTCGGCTGTTCCAGCTGCTGGTATTAAGGGATGGCCGACTCTCCCAGGCCTTTCCCCTGAATCAGCAAGACATCATCCTCTCCGGCCGGTGGTGTGTTACTTACGTGGCTGGGGGATATATAGTCCATTCAGTGCGAGGTGCAACACACACACAGCCTCAGTGCCGACTGCTCGGCGGATAGGCTTACACACACACACACACACACACACACACACACACACACACACACACACACACACACACACACACTCACACACATCAACTCAGACCTGCCTCCAACCCGCCCCCCTTACGTCACACGCACACACACAGAGAGAGAAACCCCATTGGTTTTCCTTCCGAGGCTCCCAACATTACTAATATGCAGCATTCACGCGTGCTGCATGTATATCTGCATGTATAGCTGCTGCATGTATAGCTGCATGTATAGCTGCTGCATGTATAGCTGCATGTATAGCTGCATGTATTGCTGCATTTATAGCTGCATGTATAGCTGCATTTATAGCTGCATGTATAGCTGCTGGATGTATAGCTGCATGTTTGGCTGCATTTATAGCTGCATGTATAGCTGCATTTATAGCTGCATGTATAGCTGCATTTATAGCTGCTGCATGTATAGCTGCTGCATGTATAGCTGCATGTATAGCTGCTGCATGTATAGCTGCTGCATGTATAGCTGTATGTATAGCTGCACGTATAGCTGCTGCATGTATAGCTGCATGTATAGCTGCATGTATAGCTGCATGTATAGCTGCATGTATAGCTGCTGGATGTATAGCTGGATGTATAGCTGCATGTATAGCTGCTGCATGTATAGCTGCTGCATGTATAGCTGCATGTATAGCTGCACGTATAGCTGCTGCATGTATAGCTGCATGTATAGCTGCATGTATAGCTGCATGTATAGCTGCATGTATAGCTGCTGGATGTATTGCTGCATAGCTGCTGCATATATAGCTGCTGCATGTATAGCTGTATGTATAGCTGTTGCATGTATAGCTGCATGTATAGCTGCTGCATGTATTGCTGTATTTATAGCTGCTGCATGTATAGCTGCTGCATGTATAGCTGCATGTAGAACTGCTGCATGTATAGCTGCATTTATAGCTGCTGCATTTATAGCTGCATGTATAGCTGTTGCATGTATAGCTGCATGTATAGCTGCTGCATATATAGCTGCTGCATGTATAGCTGTATGTATAGCTGCTGCATGTATTGCTGTATTTATAGCTGCTGCATGTATAGTTGCTGCACGTATAGCTGCATGTATAGCTGCTGCATGTATAGCTGCTGCATGTATAGCTGTATGTATTGCTGCTGCATGTATAGCTGCATGTATAGCTGCTGCATGTATAGCTGCTGCATGTATAGCTGCATGTATAGCTGCTGCATGTATAGCTGCTGCATGTATACCTGCATGTATAGCTGCATGTATAGCTGCTGCATGTATAGCTGCATGTATAGCTGCTGTATGTATAGCTGCTGCATGTATAGCTGCATGTATAACTGCATGTATAACTGCTGCATGTATAGCTGCTGCATGTATACCTGCATGTATAGCTGCATGTATAGCTGCTGCATGTATAGCTGCATGTATAGCTGCATGTATAGCTGCTGCATGTATAGCTGCATGTATAGCTGCATGTATAGCTGCATGTATAGCTGCTGTATGTATAGCTGCTGCATGTATAGCTGCATGTATAGCTGCATGTATAGCTGCATGTATAGCTGCTGTATGTATAGCTGCTGCATGTATAGCTGCATGTATAGCTGCATGTATAGCTGCTGCATGTATAGCTGCATGTATAGCTGCATGTATAGCTGCTGCATGTATAGCTGCATGTATAGCTGCATGTATAGCCTCTACCCAAATCTAAATGTTGTCTGCTAAGGGGATGGGAGCTTTAATTCAGGCTACAATGCTAAATGCTGCATATGCATTTGACTGTAGAATTCATATAAATATTAATAAAACAATGAAATCGAGTCTGTGCCTTTGGAATACAACAATGACAGCCTATTTCATCATTTGACTGTCTGACAATGCATACAATTAATAATAATACATAATACATAAAAACATAGTCTAACAATAGCATTAATGATTATCGTTCTAAACTAACCTACAGTGGGTATGGTATAAGCTCAACATAGGCTTCCTGTACTGATAGATGTGTCAGGAAAGGGTTGAACAAGATTGAGCAATTCCACGTCGGAATGTGGGGTGTTTGCAGGAATTCCTGCAGCTGCATGGGAAGGCGACAAAAAAGAATAGTGCTAATTTTCTTCCTATCTTCCAGAACCTGCTGGCAGTTGTAGAAGGCAGCAGGATGACACACATGATTCTGCGGGATATTGTCCATTTCTTAATGGTTTGCTACAGCCATGGCTGCCACAACCCACCACATATAGTTAGGTATTTTTCACACAGAGACAGGCTTCTTCTATTAGTGGTGGTGGGTCACAGCTGCTGAATGCGAGTCACCCACACGATATCATATTATGCGTTCTCTCTGTGTGTGTGTGTGTGTTCTCCAATATCCACTGCCAACCAGTGCCTCTACCCACCATTGCTTCTGTTACAATCAAAGGCTTTGTTTGTCCTTCACAGACATCAAAGAGACCACGATAATGGTTAATGAATTTAGAAGATACTATTTACATTTTTTGGTTTTAGTTATCATGGGAGCTAACGCTAAACGCACAGTCTTGGTATTTTACCACCTTCTCTAACGTCAAACAGCCGGGTAATGACCAAACGTACACACGCCCGGCAGGAATACACGATACGTTCTGTTAAGCCGAAAAAACTGAGCAGCTGTGCGTGAAATAGAAAACAAAATCCCCAAACACTTTGACCCATTCCCCGGCGGTTTGGTCTATTCCTAGAGAGAAGAGGATTGAGGAGTTGAAACGGGGGGGAAGAAAAATTAAAGCATGTTCTCACACCACGTTTTTGCATGTCTACCCAGCATCTCAGAGCGTGTTTATGTGTGTGTGTGTGTGTGTGTGAAACCTCTTCTCAAAGACCAAAAGGTTAGTGAGGATGAGTCCCGTCAGAATCAGGTCCCTGGAGTCCTTTCTTCATCACACTAAGAAGAGCAGGAAGTGGCCCCTAGTCCCATGACCGGAATTCTACCATAATGAGGATTTGTTGTGAGGGTAAACTGACCCCAGATCGGTGCCATTTCTGGCAATGAGACTAAATTTATTGACTTAATCTCCAGAGAGGAGAGTGACAGAGAAGCCACTCACTGCGCCACATCCACCTCCTCATCTCTCCAATTGCATCAAATCCACCCTCGGTCACCCGTGGTTTATTTTGAAACGTAGAACGGTGATGATTCAGGCGCTGCAGTAACCCATATGTTTAAGCTGACGTCTCCCTGAAGGCAAGCGCTCTATTAGGCAGAGCATGCAGAGACGGCTCTCCCTTTAATTCCGTGGAAAATAGGTCATTTCAGGGATCAGTGTGCGTATATGTGCCACACTCTGGCCCAAGCTTCACACCACTATCACCATTACTACCACCACCACTATTAACCCCCCACCACCACCACCACCACTACGATCACCCCCCACCACTATTACCCCCCACCACCACCACCACCACAATCACCACCATCACCCCCCACCACCACTACCACCACCACCCCCTCCATCACCACCACCACCACCATTATTACCACCACCATCACCCCCCACCACCACCACCACCATCACCCCGTCCACCACCACCACCCCCTCCACCATCACCACCACCATTACTACCATCACCCCCCACCACCACCACCACCATTATTACCACCACCACCACCACCACCATTACTACCATTACCACCACCACCCCCCACTACCATCACCACCACCACCATTATTACCATCACCCCCCACCACCATCACCACCACCACCATTACTACCACCATCACCCCCTCCACCATCACCCCCCACCACCATCACCACCACCACCACCACCACCACCACCATTACTACCACCACCACCACCATTACTACCACCACCACCACCATTATTACCACCATCACCCCCCACCACCATCACCCCCACCACCACCATTACTACCACCACCACCACCATTACTACCACCATCACCCCTCCACCATCACCCCCACCACCATCACCACCACCACCACCACCATTACTACCACCACCACCACCATTATTACCACCATCACCCCCTCCACCATCACCCCCCCACCACCATCAACACCACCACCACCACCACTATCACCACCATCACCACCATTACTACCACCATCATCCCCTCCACCATTACTACAAACACCACCATCACCACCACCACCATCACCACCCCCACAAAGGACACCAAGCTTTCACCTGAGAGGACAAGGTTCATGGGGTAGATGTGTGCGGATGATGTTACCCCCCAATGACACAAACCTGCTCATATTTCCCTTCCTTTCTCTCCTCTGTGTGCTGATTGTGCCGTGTCCGGTCACATAGAATTACACCAGCGACAGACTCAAACACAGACACGTCACACGCTCTGTTAGGCCATAGGATATCGGTGTGTAATCAGATACTCGCCCGTTGACCACATACACAGTCGTTCACATGTCAATAACAATCCACTAATTGAGAACACAAAGAGTGGCTATTCTGTTTCGGAGCCCATTCTCCTGGTGCACCTTTGGACTTGGGATAGTAGTTGTAGTCATTATAAGAAACAGACTGGCTGCAGTCAATAGACAAAGTTTGAATAAAATAAAACAGAAGATTAAAATGAACAGAAGAACCTACCAGAGTAAAGCATGGAGGCTGTGTGAATTTGGTTTGGGGCTTAACTGCCTCAGGGCCTGGCCACTTGTCATAAATGAGTTGTCCATGAATTACATATTCTACCACGGCATTGTTGTCAAAAAACTGAACATAGATCCTGCAACCGGAAAATGAGGCAAAACACACAAGCAAAGCTACAACAGAATGTGTCAAAAAGATGAAATAGAGAGTTTCAAATGGTTGAGATCTCAATCTTATAGAAATGCTGTGGTAGGCCATAAATACAAGAAAGCCCTAGAATATGAAAATATACATGAAGATGTTTTAGCCAATGATAACAGTAGCTAATGATACTAGGAGTGTTCTTTTTCCACATTATGAAATTGCATGTCTGTATTTTTTTCATGAATGAATGATTGAAATGTATACTCTTTCAGTGTTATTAGTTTAATTAAGTTGACCTTTGTTGATGTACAAATTATATATCCATAAGTCCAAATGTCCAGTGCGTGTACTGTAATATATGGGGATACGCTCAAGCAAAACATTTCATCGGAAAGAACAAATATGGTATTTTTTTCTGGTCCTCGACAAAACCAAAAAATCCTTCAAGATTTAACAGAAAACGTCCTGCATAGGTACATATCAAAACTGGAGTCTCTTACAAACGTAACTCAACTCGCTATCAGCGAAACTGAGTTGACAGGCTGAGCTTCCGCATAGTGTGGATAAAGAAATAAACAGGGCCTCTTCCAAACGTAACTCAACACTTCAACAGCAACCCTGACGGGCTGAGTATTCCGCTCACGCCCGCCTCTTCCTCTCTGAGTGTTTCCAGGTGGCTCATCCGGAGCTCTGGCCAAGGAGGCAACAACCTGCAGGTGTACGGAGGCAAATCAGCCGCAGGTGTGTTTGCCAGGGAGGGGGAAAGATGGCCAGCGGATCCGGGCTGCGTAGTGCCCCTCCTCTTTGTCCTGCTCTCAAAGAGCAGTGTTTTAGAAGCGAGTACTTAATTAGGAATCTGCACACTGCAAGTTTATTAGAGCAAGATATCCAGCGTAAATACTGCTTCGGTGCATCAAGCACAACTACGTGCAGGGTTTCGTCCTATCTCTGCACTATAGAACTTTAGAACATCCTAAGCGTCTTATTTACTTAGAACTCGACAGACACATTTCGATGAGGTTGAAAATGATGATGACTTCGCCGAAGTCTGAGGGAAACTAACAAGGACGAGTCTCCGATCAAACAAGCGATATCATGTCCACTGAACTTTATGTGCGGTGTTGGCCTCAGCCCAAAATCCCTTCAATACAGAGGGTGAATCAAAATGAAAATGAGTTTTAGTACAGTACGTCATAGTGTTTTGAGCGGTGTTTTTTTATTAGAGCGGTGTGATTTTGGTGTATGCAGTGAATTAGCTCTATGTGTGTGTGTGTGTGTGTGTGTGTGTGTGTGTGTGTGTGTGCGTGCGTGCGTGCGTGTGTGTGTGTGTGTGTGTGTGTGTGTGTGTACGTGCGTGCGCGCGTGTGTGTGTGCATGTCTGTGCGCATACGGGTGACTACTTGTCTTGGTAATTCTGACAATGTACACTCGTGGTTACCACAGAGGAGCGGTTCTGTGTAGAAATTCATCGTTCGTAGCTCGGAGGAGCCATCATCACAGGCGTCAGTGGCTTGGATCTTTCCTTCGTCTCGTCGGGGCCAGACAGCACAAACAGGCCTCGTGGCCATCTCTGTCATCTCACTGAATGAGTCACTCATAAGTCAAGAGAGATTAGTGATGATAACGGAGAAAAGCCAAACAAATGAAAATATTCAACAGTGGCTGGAGGCCCGAGCCTTCTACAGCGGGCCGGCTAAAAAGAAAAGATACACTTGTGTCCTGTTCTGCCAGTATATTTAATTAAGTACGAGTGAAATGACTGTATCATAGAATAACTTACCGTAAAAGCCTGAGAGCGTCGTTTATAGAATACACTGCTGGGCCGTGTAAGTCTAAAAGGTCTATATTTCTTTTGCCATTATTGTATGTGTGTTTGACTAATTGTTATTCTCTACCTTGGGTCAAAATGACAACCGATAGATCTGATACGCTTCAGCACAGAGCCTATAGGGATGTACTGTGTTTGGTTCAAATCCCAGAACATCAGCTCGTGGATTCTTCTGTTAACTAGTATTTAACAACAGGACTATAGGGCAGTAATTAGGTATTCAACATTCACAGACAAATGCTTAGGATCTAACACGCCAAAGGGAACCAGGCGATTCAATCAGAGTGATGTGAGTTGATCCTCTGGGACTGGTTAGTCTTTGACAGGGCTTGACTGGAGATGACAGGGAAGGCCCACAGCCTTTTAGCAGTTGGTCTTAATGGCATTAACAAATCTAAAGAAGAGAAAGCCCGGACAAAATGTTCTGGAGGGCCACAAGAGCTTACAGTTACACTACCGATCAAAAGTCCACATAGAAATGTCTTTGTTCAGGGAAACATTCATGACATCAGTTTGAATAGTAAGTACAGCAAAATATACTAAAATAAAATTATTGAGATAAAAACAGTGTGCTTCAAACTTTGCTTATTTCAACTCTGCCTAGATGACCAGCATCTTCACTGTTGACGTTGTGACTGGTGTTTTGTGGGTAATATTTAATATTTACCTGGGGAAGTGATGGCACCAGGTTGCATTGTGGGAAGACAGCGAGCCGGTGGAGGGAGTGTGATGCTGGTAAACCCTGGGTATAGGCATTTATGTGGACCCAGGGTTTGCCAGCATCACACTCCCTCCACCCGGCTCTCTTCCCACAATGCAACCTGGGGAAGTGATGGCACCAGGTTGCATTGTGGGAAGACAGCGAGCCGGTGGAGGGAGTGTGATGCTGGTAAACCCTGGGTCCAGGCATTTATGTGGACCTTTATTTGACATGTGCCTGAACATCGTTTATGTTAATGTTTTGGTACCAGATACCACAGGACACATCTAGCGGTCTTGTGTTGGCGGCACCAGGAGGACCTACGGATATTATGCGAGTGGTCATAATGTTTTGGTACCAGATACCACAGGACACATCTAGCGGTCTTGTGTTGGCGGCACCAGGCGGACCTACGGATATTATGCGGGTGGTCATAATGTTTTGTGGCATTTATGTTTTATGGTGTGTGTCGTGTAATAATGATAATTAGTTCACATTTACTGTAACCATGGTTATGTAATATAATACATAGTGTTTTATATGCATTCTGTGGCGTTTTAATTGCTGTTTGACCTCAATGTTCTGTAGTGTGTATAAAAGGCTGTGAAATGATCCCTTTCTGACCCGTGCCTCAAACACTATTGCGTAGACACACACACACACTCTCATATTGCCGTGAACATTCAAGCTGCTACCATGGCAACCCTGTCCCCATCCCCCAGGGAACACAACACGCAGGGCTGTAAACACACACGGAGACACATACAAACGGCCACACGCACACACTGAAAACAACACTCTCCGCTCCATGTATGAATGCTGTGACGTGTCTAAAAGGTGCGTGAGTGTTTGTGTGTGACAACGAAAAAGTCAACCTTGGGTCTGAAAGTGCTTGGCACCTCCGCCATTGATGTGTGGCACAGTTTGGAAAAGGGAACGCACACTTCACTATCCCAGCGGAGAGATGACAGGTAACATTAATCCGTGCTAAACACCAGCATTTCGCATCATTGCCGGTTTCTGAGCCAAGCGTCGGGACACAATCCCCAGAGGTCGTCACAGGATGTTTAGTGCTTAGTGTACCCATCACTTATCTATCTGCATGTACCCATTATCATAAACTACATTAAAACGTTATCTGCCATTTCAGTCATCTAGCAGACACTATTGTCCAGAGCCTCTTACAATTAGTGTGTTCATCTGACATTTCAGTAATTTAGCAGACACTGTTGTCCAGAGCCTCTTACAGTTAATGCGTTCATCTGCCATTTCAGTAATTTAGCAGACACTGTTGTCCAGAGCCTCTTACAGTTAGTGCGTTCATCTGCCATTTCAGTAATTTAGCAGACACGGTTGTCCAGAGCCTCTTACAGTTAATGCGTTCATCTGCCATTTCAGTAATTTAGCAGACACTGTTGTCCAGAGCCTCTTACAGTTAATGCGTTCATCTGCCATTTCAGTAATTTAGCAGACACTGTTGTCCAGAGCCTCTTACAGTTAATGCGTTCATCTGCCATTTCAGTAATTTAGCAGACACTGTTGTCCAGAGCCTCTTACAGTTAATGCGTTCATCTGCCATTTCAGTAATTTAGCAGACACTGTTGTCCAGAGCCTCTTACAGTTAGTGCGTTCATCTGCCATTTCAGTAATTTAGCAGACACTGTTGTCCAGAGCCTCTTACAGTTAATGCGTTCATCTGCCATTTCAGTAATTTAGCAGACACTGTTGTCCAGAGCCTCTTGCAGTTTGTGGATATAAAACAACCTCAATTTGAATGCAATAATGACCAGCAGGAGTGTTTCAATTGAAAAATGTTGCATGTTATGGATTATTGTGAGCTTCAGCTTTTTGACATATGGCCTCACCTTCTTTGAAGAATTCTCTGGTACAATATAAATGCTTTATGGCTGATATGTGGTTCTTCTATTCAAAGGCAGTTTCGCCCAACATGGCATCAGGCTTTGCACCCAAACAACTCTGAAAACTCCAAACAAATCTGTCCAGAGCACATTGTTTGAGTAGTTATGTTCTTTGTCCAGATGTTGTCTGGCAAACGTCAGTATAATATCGATATTCTTTTTTGAGAGCACAGTTTGGTAATAGGACAGATTCCATAACCACTATGTCAGTAAAGAAGGTTGTACTTTAGAGTAATATTTGATATTTGAATGTGATTGGCTCAAAAGAACTGTGCGTGGCACATACTAGCTGGTGTAGTGCTGGATAAAGCCATGTGCATAGCTGGATGATCACGGTCGATGGGTTTTATTGCACCAAGAAAACAAACGGAAAACGAACCATAGACACTTCGAAGGAAATTTAATTGCGCCACTAGGCGACCTATAAAACTTAATCAAATACTAGGTCTAACCTAGTACATAATCTAAACACTCACCAGTAACACAGCGTGAGTTGAAAGAATGGAAAGCAAGGTGCAACCACACCCAGTGACTTAAATACACCTGCTAATTTCCAAACTCAAACCAGGTGTGCAAAATCAACTCAAACCAACCTGAAGGAAAAGGTGACCAACTACAAACACCCAGAATGAGTAAACATCCTCACTTGTGGCAGTGTGAGGATACATTAGCATATCAGACAGCAGTGCAGTTATTTGTGTGAAGAAGTTATTACATTTCTGTAGTTGCCATGCCATCAGTGAAATACAATTGGTCTTACTGTCAAAAGACTATACAAAGCTGGGCCCTTGGGACTAAATAGGTATACACGGATACAGATACCAGTAAAAGCTCATGTACATGTTCTGATACCACCAATACCAACTCATGGCAACATTTGGAGAAATTTCATGGTTGCGCCGTTCTCTCCCAGTAAAAAAAGAGCATGCTACTCCTGTGTTCCAGGGGTCACCGATTTTCCCCATTCAAAGTTTACTATATGTTGGCTGATCTACCAATTAAAAAGAGACCAGTCACACGTCCGTGCAATCTACAGCATGTGTGCTGTTGCTGTTACATAGCCGAAAAACAAACCAGGAAGTGGCTACTTAGTTGATACTCTGCCCCACTGCGTTTAATTTTAATTACAATGCCTTATTAAGTACTTAGTATCTGTACTCAGTATCAAAGTACCTAAAAATAAGTACTCATACTTGTACTCGGTCTGAAAAAAGTGGCATTGGTGCATCCCGAAATAAAACACGGAGGAATGTACTTTTGTCTGTTAGAAAGCACATTTTTCCACCATAACTATTTCGTTCACAGGAGTGTGCAGATCTTGAGATGCCCAGCTCTAAACAGGATGAGATAAATACCTAATGGTTTTAATTGTCATGTATACAGCAGAGAGGTATAGTGTCAGACAATAAAGTGAGCTGATACAGAGTAGAGAGCCTGTGTGACACAGTAGAGAGCTCTGTGTGGGATATAGACAGTCTGTCAGCGTCAGCCTGCTCAAGTGGTTTGAAAAGAAAAGACTGTGGCTACAACCTGTCAGGTGGCGCTTCCTCTGCTAGCCTCAATATCCTGTCCACAGTGTGTCTGTGTGTGCTTGTCCTTGGTTTACAACGTGTGTGAGTAAAATAGGATTATTTTTGTGAATACCTACTAAAGGTCAACATAGAGATAAAAATAGCCATGGTTCTTTAAACCTTATGGGGATATCTTTGGGTTATATTATTACCTGGTAACTATATTGTGAACACA
The DNA here is from genome assembly GCA_029465975.1 of Dallia pectoralis. Taxonomy (NCBI): domain Eukaryota; kingdom Metazoa; phylum Chordata; class Actinopteri; order Esociformes; family Umbridae; genus Dallia; species Dallia pectoralis. The sequence goes on along the minus strand of CM055734.1, from coordinate 19,233,422 downwards.
CATTTGAAGTCTCACTAAAGTGGCAGGGTAATCGGTTATGACATCACAGGTGGCAGGGAGCCCCATCGTGATTGTGGAGGAAGAAGCACAGTTAAAATAAATCACACTACTCACACCTGTTGTTGAAATCACACTACTCACACCTGTGGTTGAAATCACACTAGTCACACCTGTTGTTGAAATCACACTACTAACACCTGTTGTTGAAATCCCACTAGCGACACCTTTTGTTGAAATCACACTAGTCACACCTGTTGTTGAAATCACACTACTCACACCTGTGGTTGAAATCACACTACTCACACCTGTGGTTGAAATCACACTACTCACACCTGTTGTTGAAATCACACTACTAACACCTGTTGTTGAAATCACACTACTCACACCTGTTGTTGAAATCACACTACTCACACCTGTTGTTGAAATCACACTAATCACACCTGTTGTTGAAATCACACTATTCACACCTGTTCAGAGAAATCACACTACTCACACATGTTGTTGAAATCACACTACTCACACCTGTAGTTGAAATCACACTACTAACACCTGTGGTTGAAATCACACTACTAACACCTGTTGTTGAAATCACACTACTCACACCTGTTGTTGAAATCACACTACTCACACCTGTTGTTGAAATCACACTACTCACACCTGTTGTTGAAATCACACTAATCACACCTGTTGTTGAAATCACACTACTCACACCTGTTGTTGAAATCACACTAATCACACCTGTTGTTGAAATCACACTACTCACACCTGTTCGGAGAAATCCCACTACTCACACATGTTGTTGAAATCACACTACTCACACCTGTGGTTGAAATCACACTACTCACACCTGTGGTTGAAATCACACTACTAACACCTGTTGTTGAAATCACACTACTCACACATGTTGTTGAAATCACACTACTCACACCTGTTGTTGAAATCCCACTACTCACACCTGTTGTTGAAATCACACTACTCACACCTGTATGGAGAAATCACACTACTCACTCCCGTGGTTGAAATCACACTACTCACAGCTGTTGTTGAAATCACACTACTCACACATGTTGTTGAAATCACACTACTAACACCTGTTGGAGAAATCCCACTACTCACACCTGTTTGGAGAAATCACACTACTAACACCTGTTGTTGAAATCACACTAGTCACACCTGTTTGGAGAAATCACACTAGTCACACCTGTTGTTGAAATCACACTAGTCACACCTGTTGTTAAAATCACACTAGTCAAACCTGTTGTTGAAATCACACTACTCACAAATATTTGGAGAAATCACACTAGTCACACCTGTTGTTGAAATCACACTAGTCACACCTGTTTGGAGAAATCACATTAGTCACACCTGTTTGAATGTCAGTTTTAAACATGCATCAAACAAGTGGAAGTCCTCCCTTTCTGAGGAGACATTGGTAAACGAAGTAGGCGTCTTGTTTGGTTTTTCTAGCTGATTGATCTTGTTTTAAGAAGATAAATCTAGGTCAGGTCTTCTCTGGTGTAGTTCAAATCATTTCAGAAATAAACAAGACGAACACCACTTTTAAATTGATTTTTCAGTCCTCTGTGTCAGATAAAGGGCACAGAACAATTGCATGTTTGGGTGGATGATTTTGTTTGGAAAATAAAAAGCTATGGGGGACAGTTTGGCATGTGGATTTAACCACAGGATGTTTTGGTACTCTGGTAAAATAAAACACCCACATCAGAGAGATACAGAAATGAAATTGTGTAAAGGAGGGAGAGAGAATTTTTAAATCCCAGTACCCAAGACCACAGTTAGACTCAATAACATTTAACCGTCTGACTGCCCTTGAGAGAATCAGCCTGTAAGAAAAAAAACCCCTGACTGTTCAAGAGGGTTTAAAAAGGCAAAACCAGATACCTTTAATTGTGAACTATTCCCCTCCTGAGAACCTTGTGTGTGGATTAAGATGTCCACAAATTTATGCAGCATATGTTACCTTCAGCCCAACAGCCACATGGTTCTGAACCAGGTCCACGACATCCACAGATCTCTGTTTCCATAGACACGTCTTCATATGTGTAGCTTGGCTAGTTGTGACTGAACATTTAGGCCACAGTAACGTCACAGCCTCTGATAATCAAGGGCCCGTACACAGATTAGAATGACCAAAAGGGAAGTAAGAGGACAATGATGGCTATCAGATTTGTTTTAATATGAGCAAAAAAGTGGTGTTGAAATATAATGCCGAAAAAAGTAGCCGGAGGCAGTTAAAATGGTTAGATTAGACATGTTTTTTTTCCCAAAGCATGAGAGAATTGAACATCATGATCTAATAAAATAGTAAGGTATTACATTTATGTAGTTGCCATGCTATCAGCGAAATTAAACTGGCGTTTCTGTCATATGGCGTGCTGAGACAATAATGGTTCTGTTTGAAAACGGTTTCGGATTGTTGATTTTCTATTGTTTTGGCTATATACCTCTGAACCAGCTATTGTGGGAATGCCTCAATTTGTATTCTGCTTCATTCCAATAATGCATGTCAAGAGCATGTCCATGGTCCCCTGTGATCGGCTGCTTTGTTTCTGTTTGGCGGTCATGATAAGGATTTATCAGGTTGATCACTTAGACTGAATGAAACACTACGTGCATGTAGATTGTCTGCTGCCATCATGAGTGGTTCTCTGTTTTACTTACCAACAAAAATGCTACTGTTTTATTTATGGAAATGTTATTGGGTGGAGTATGTGCTAGGCCTATCTGAGTGGGGTATGTGGTAGGCCTATCAGAGTGGGCTATGTGGTAGACCTATATGAGTGGGCTATGTGCTAGGCCTACCTGAGTTGGGTATGTAGTAGGCCTATCAGAGTGGGGTATGTGGTAGGCCTATCTGAGTGGGGTATGTGGTAGGCCTATCTGAGTGGGGTATATGGTAGGCCTATCAGAGTGGGCCATGTGTTAGGCCTATCTGAGTGGGGTATATGGTAGGCCTATATGAGTGTGGTATGTGGTAGGCCTATATGAGTGGGGTATGTGGTAGGCCTATCTGAGTGGGGTATGTGGTAGGCCTATATGAGTGGGGTATGTGGTAGGCCTATCAGAGTGGGCTATGTGGTAGGCCTATCAGAGTGGGCTATGTGGTATGCCTATATGAGTGTGGTATGTGTTAGGCCTTTCTGAGTGGGGTATGTGGTAGGCCTATCAGAGTGGGCTATGTGGTAGGCCTATATGAGTGGGGTATGTGGTAGGCCTATATGAGTGGGGTATGTGGTAGGCCTATCTGAGTGGGGTATATGGTAGGCCTATCTGAGTGGGGTATGTGGTAGGCCTATCTGAGTGGGGTATGTGGTAGGCCTATATGAGTGTGGTATGTGGTAGGCCTTTCTGAGTGGGGTATGTGGTAGGCCTATATGAGTGTGGTATGTGGTAGGCCTTTCTGAGTGGGGTATGTGGTAGGCCTATCAGAGTGTGCTATGTGCTAGGCCTATCTGAGTGGGGTATGTGGTAGGCCTATCTGAGTGGGGTATATGGTAGGCCTATATGAGTGGGGTATGTGGTAGGCCTATCTGAGTGGGGTATGTGGTAGGCCTATCAGAGTGGGCTATGTGGTAGGCCTATATGAGTGTGCAGTCGCCTTGGATGAAAGCGCTATTTGAAAGCATATTACCATAAGTTAAATGTTTTATTGGGTATAAAACAAATCAATTGTTTAAATGTATTGTCTTACCATTACGTTGTAAGATAATAACATTTACTAAAACACCTTGAATAACTGTCAAAAACACTACTTTTGGACGCTGCAATTATTTTCCCTCTAAATGAACCAGCCACCCTGACTCCTGGAACTAGGAGATATTGCGTTGTGTCCTCAGTTGAAGGTTATCTGTCAGTTTCTCATTCAGCATTTTGTTACAACGGCCAGCAGTCTTTTGTGGAATTGCCTGACCCATGCCAAACAGCCCCTGTCTACCTTATTGACTTCACCCCTAGCTGAGAAGTGCCCATGAGAACTCTTTCACACAATCTTGTTTACACCCCCAGTGCTGGAATGAACCCTAGTAACCTCTGACCCTATTGCACAACCAGAGATTCAAGGTGGTTAGGATATATTCACCAGTTGTTGGATACAAGAGCTGGATATGATATTTGCAGGCACTATAACGACACAATCTGCTTCAGCAAGTGGGATTCCTGGATCTCACTCCCAGCTCTTCCACGGACCTGCTTTGCACTACAGAATAATATATATATATATATATATATATATATATATAAGTCAGTTTCACACGATAGGAAAAGAATGCTGCAGTAACAGAAAGTGTGAATTATTCTTGTCTGCGTCTGATAATAAATGGATACAATTTTGTATGCGATGACATTTTCATCAAATCAAACCCACTTCTCATAGCCTCATAAAACTCTTTTAAAACTACCCTCAGAAAGTTGATGGAGCAACTAGCGAATTACGATAACGACAAGAAAATAAAGTGAGTGAGGAAGAGAACGAAGGAAGAGGATAGTGAAGAAAGAACTGGGAGGAGGAAAGGAGAGAAGAGAAGAGTGAAGATGGATGAAAGTCTCCCAGGGCAGTGTCTCCAATTACAGTTTCACCTCAGTCATTGTATACGACTACACCATATCACAATTGGCAATAAAATAATGTACTGCCGCTAAACTCGGCAAACAGAAGACAACATGTTGAAGTGAACATGCCTCGGGGTGTACAGTACAGGTCAGGAGGTCCCAGCAGTTAGCATTCCATTACAGCTCAAATGACTGGAACGCCAGCTACCGCAGGCATACCGACACGAACGGAAAACCATTACAAAAGAATGTCTGTTTCTTTGTCTCTGTTTTTCTACGACCGGGACATTACAGTTTTCAGAAATGGATATGGATTTGCGGCCGGGGTGGGGAACACTGACATATTTCGCCTGAAGGGTCGGTCACAGGGCACAGTGTGTGTGTGTGTGTGTTTGACGGTGTATGTGTAAGCTTGTATGCGTGTCTGTGTTTGTGTTTAAAAGAACTAACTTCAGAATGACTTAGCTGTTAAACGCCAACCACTCTGTAAAATCTCTTAAGTTTGAGAACTGATTTGACATCAGGTGTGTGTCATTACATTACATCACCGCTGAACAGCTAGCTGAGTGTTTCTGATGGATTTTACTGTAGGTAGAGATGTTCATGTTGTCGTCAATCGAGCGGCGTAGTGTGGTGAAAGCCATGTGCAGAGTCCAGTAATCCATTTAAATCAGGTTTATTTATATAATCAAACACAAAACAAACAGAGTACGGCGAAAAAGAACTAAACTGTGAAATAGAAATAATAGTGCGCATATATAGCGACTTAAACAACATTCAACCTACAGTTAGTCTACCATATAACACTCACCCTCATATAACTGTGACATTAAACAATGCTAAGCACCGTGCATACTATTAGCCACCCCATTGTAGCCCAGCTAATGACAAGTGCTAACAGCTGTTACTACGAACGTAAACAAGGAAGTGAACAAGGAAGTGCATCACCAAAATAGGTCCGTGTAGCAACGCCACCACACCATTCGTGACACATGTGATCTCCGCATTATCATAAAATCAACCTAACTACTGTAAGCCTCCTGTTCATCAGATGTCAGTGAGATTGTCACCTTTTTGATACTATCTCAAGAACTACACCTTTCATCTTCGTCGTGCAGTGAGGAAGATATGGCTGAGAAAACACACTGCTCTGCATTCTGATGGACTCAATCAACAATTTCTGCTGACTTGAAAAACATCCTGTGCGGTGGAAGAACAGCTGAAGTCGTTGTCCTGTCATTCTGTGGCAGAAATGTTTTGTGTATAGTCAACAAAGATGTTGTGTGTACGTATGTGTGTGTGTGTCACCTGTGTACTGTGTCAGCTAGCTGTAACAAAAACCCTGGCTAGGATCTCTGGAAGTGACAGCTCACTGAATGACTCTTGGATTCTGTCAACATAAACAAAACTGTCATCTGCGTTTCAGTCAGGCAAGGTCACACGGCGATTCACTCGTGGGTTGTCTCATCGTTACCCCGACTTTCTCAGATTGGACGTAATTTCACCGCCGCGAAATCACACGCCCATCGTGTTACGGTTAATTTTTCTCCATGGACTCGTCATTTATGCAAAACGGATCATTTCAAAAGACTGCGTTTTTTTGTGCTTTCAATTTGAACTTCTCTGGAGACGCAATCCCTTTAAAAGACAAATGCATAAAATCGCAGTGACTAATGCAGTTACTTCTGGAGGCAGAGCTTAATGAGCTCGTTGTGATGGGATTAACAGCAGTAGTTTACAGAGAGAAGCAGTAAGGAATCACTTCCCTATACGTCCCCAGGAGCTGCGAATGTGTCGGATAAAGGCTGAGGAACAATTCTCCATGTGTTCTCGTACTCTGTAACGGGCCCTTTGACAAAGTCAACAGTAATATGGGCCAGGAATTAGAGGCATGTATGGCCAGCCGGTCCAGGGAGTACACAGGAGCTCACCAGCTTGTCTTAAAGCCTATATGGGCCCAAAGTCATGATTAGCACGGGCCCCCTAGAGAAATGCAGACTGTGTGCAGCCTCTCAAAAAAAATGCTGACTTTGCTGGGCCCTTTAGCAAAAATATAGTCTGTGCTGGGCCCCGAAGAAAAATGCAGTCTGTGTGCCAGGCCCCAAAATAAAGACAAATTTCAATTTAAACAGGGAAAAGTAACAAAAACATATTGTGTTTTTAAGTAAGTCAGTATTTTGTCTGGCCTTCCTTCTAATGAAAAACAGAAACCAATTGCTTGTCAATTTAAGGTGGTCCTGTTCTCTTCCAAGCTTATTTCTAGATTTACTATAACTTCTCTTTTGGCAAGCCGGGCAGTGAGGTGGCCAATCCAACGTTGTGTTCCATCTGCAGACGTCTTCTGCAAAATTCTTGGAGGTCCTCATCAGGGTTTCAGAGTCTTATGGGAAGTGACATTTATGTACTATTCTCCAGATGAAGACAGTGTTTTGGGTTGTGCTGTGCGTTTTCTGCACAGCACAACCCAGTTTCTTCATTGATTTTTCTTGTAAATGTCATACTTCTAACTCACAACATATCATTTACCTTTTGGACAACACAAGACATTCTTGTTTCGTGTAATTGTATTCATGTTTATTTGTATTTATTTTAATTGTGTTGTTATGGCAAAATAAAAAGACGAAGACCAGAGAAATCGCTTTTGCACAATATTTCATTTCTATTCAGTTGAAGCATTGCCACTGCAGATGAACATGAACACAGCTACAGAAACCTGCATGGCGTCACACAACCACACACATCTAGCAATAGTCCTAAGCTAACCTCGTTCCTGCCAGGGACATGTCATCGCATCTCATTCACAGTGGTCAGGAGAAGACTAGATGGACATGGTCACTGCACAATCCACAATTGGTCCTCACCAGGAAACTGCACCCCCGAGAGAGTTTGATGCAAACTCTTACTAGCATGGGATCTAGATTACCACTATTACTAGCATGGGATCTAGATTACCACTATTACTAGCATGGGATCTAGATTACCACTATTACTAGCATGGGATCTAGATTACCACTATTACTAGCATGGGATCTAGATTACCACTATTACTAGCATGGGATCTAGATTACCACTATTACTAGCATGGGATCTAGATTACCACTATTACTAGCATGGGATCTAGATTACCACTATTACTAGCATGGGATCTAGATTACCACTATTACCAAGCATGGGATCTAGATTACCACTATTACTAGCATGGGATCTAGATTACCACTATTACTAGCATGGGATCTAGATTACCACTATTACTAGCATGGGATCTAGATTACCACTATTACTAGCATGGGATCTAGATTACCACTATTACTAGCATGGGATCTAGATTACCACTATTACTAGCATGGGATCTAGATTACCACTATTACTAGCATGGGATCTAGATTACCACTATTACTAGCATGGGATCTAGATTACCACTATTACTAGCATGGGATCTAGATTACCCCTATTACTAGCATGGGATCTAGATTACCACTATTACTAGCATGGGATCTAGATTACCACTATTACTAGCATGGGATCTAGATTACCACTATTACTAGCATGGGATCTAGATTACCACTATTACTAGCATGGGATCTAGATTACCACTATTACTAGCATGGGATCTAGAGTATCACTATTACTAGCATGGGATCTAGATTACCACTATTACTAGCATGGGATCTAGAGTATCACTATTACTAGCATGGGATCTAGATGACCACTATTACTAGCATGGGATCTAGATTACCACTATTACTAGCATGGGATCTAGATTACCACTATTACTAGCATGGGATCTAGATTACCACTATTACTAGCATGGGATCTAGATTACCACTATTACTAGCATGGGATCTAGATTACCACTATTACTAGCATGGGATCTAGATTACCACTATTACTAGCATGGGATCTAGATTACCACTATTACTAGCATGGGATCTAGATTACCACTATTACTAGCATGGGATCTAGATTACCACTATTACAAGCATGGGATCTAGATTACCACTATTACTAGCATGGGATCTAGATTACCACTATTACTAGCATGGGATCTAGATTACCCCTATTACTAGCATGGGATCTAGATTACCACTATTACTAGCATGGGATCTAGATTACCACTATTACTAGCATGGGATCTAGATTACCACTATTACTAGCATGGGATCTAGATTACCACTATTACTAGCATGGGATCTAGATTACCACTATTACTAGCATGGGATCTAGATTACCACTATCACTATTACTAGCATGGGATCTAGATTACCACTATTACTAGCATGGGATCTAGAGTATCACTATTACTAGCATGGGATCTAGATGACCACTATTACTAGCATGGGATCTAGATTACCACTATTACTAGCATGGGATCTAGATTACCACTATTACTAGCATGGGATCTAGATTACCACTATTACTAGCATGGGATCTAGATTACCACTATTACAAGCATGGGATCTAGATTACCACTATTACTAGCATGGGATCTAGATTACCACTATTACTAGCATGGGATCTAGATTACCCTATTACTAGCATGGGATCTAGATTACCACTATTACTAGCATGGGATCTAGATTACCACTATTACTAGCATGGGATCTAGATTACCACTATTACTAGCATGGGATCTAGATTACCACTATTACTAGCATGGGATCTAGATTACCAATATTACTAGCATGGGATCTAGATTACCACTATTACTAGCATGGGATCTAGATTACCACTATTACTAGCATGGGATCTAGATTACCACTATTACTAGCATGGGATCTAGATTACCACTATTACTAGCATGGGATCTAGATTACCACTATTACTAGCATGGGATCTAGATTACCACTATTACTAGCATGGGATCTAGATTACCACTATTACTTGCATGGGATCTAGATTACCACTATTACTAGCATGGGATCTAGATTACCACTATTACTAGCATGGGATCTAGATTACCACTATTACTAGCACACATGGTATCATATGAGAGTGGGTTTGGGTCTATTATAGAATACACATGGTATCATATGAGAGTGGGTTTGGGTCTATTATAGAATACACATGGTATCATATGAGAGTGGGTTTGGGTCTATTATAGAATACACATGGTATCATATGAGAGTGGGTTTGGGTTTATGATACTTATAGAATACACATGGTATCATATGAGAGTGGGTTTGGGTTTATGATACTTATAGAATACACATGGTATCACATGACAGTGGTATCACGTTTAAATGTAGTGTAGAAACAGAGTTATACACTGTTTATAAAACGTGTATAGATGTGTATTGAAGAGAAATAGATTTCTAGACTCATTCTTAAAAACAAGCAGACATGGTCGATTCACTAGACCTCCTCCCTACTATGTGAGTGACTCATTCAGGCTTCCAGTGTTCTGGCGGAATGAATGGAAGCCTGCTTGTTATGCAGCCAACCAAGAGAGCTCGATCGCCCGGCCCCGCTGGAGAAGACATGGTTGGGGAGGGAGGAAGTCAGGGCCAGTCGGGAGGGATGTACATCGTGGGAGAGGAGGATAGCTTCAGGCTTCCGGAGGCTGTGTGGTGGGAGAGGGGAGTTAAAGCCCAATCAGGAGGAGCCGTGTGTCTGGGGGAAAGGGGGAGCTTTATATAACCTGGTCCATAGAAGAAGAAAACACTAGAATCCTGCTATTATTATATGGTATTAAAGGTTAGCCGTATGAATGAGTTGAATGAGTTGAACCAACTATGATTTGCCAGTGCTGTTATATGACATAGTATATAACAAGGAATTGGACAAATGTAACTACAGTGTAGGTTTGTTAGTTATACAGATTTAGAGGATTTACACAATTTATTTTGCAATCAAATGGACATAATGCTAACGTGCCATTGCTATTGGGAGCATTGCATTCACTGTGTCACTATGTAGTCACACTTAGGATAAAATCAGTTGATGACAGGACGCGTGGTATCTGCGACAATACTGGTGCTTTATGGTATTGAGGCAAGCATGGCTATCAATGAACAATGTGTATGATATTTAACCTTAATTTAACCAGAATTATCATTAACAACGGCGACCTGGCCAAGATAAACTGAAGATGAAATACATGTCTCATTTAAGTTCCATGACATTCCTTTGTTCTCCGTCAGATATTTGATATGGACTGGGCTTAATGGGTACCAAACTGAAGCCTATGTGTGTCCAAAATAAGCTCACATCAATTTAGTGTTAAAAACGTAGATTGTATATTAGTTATGTTAATGAAAAAAAATCATCAATGTTGTCTGAATTATTCTATCAAATCAAAATCCTGAAATTGTGGACAAATCCATTTATTGCACATTGTTGCACACAACGGATCATTGACATTTGCATGCATTACATTTCAATCATCAATGTGTTAGAGACAGAAAACAGGTATGAAAGCTGAATAGTGTTTTTAATTGTAATAAGAGATTGACAATTCACTTGAGCAATTTCTGACATACCCCATGCCTTGTATTTGTTTTACTTAAGTACATTCAGGAAATTACTTCTGCAATGCAACTTGTTGGAATTTCTCCCCTCATCAAAATGTCTGCCATTTACTCCTATTCTGGAATGTGAGACATAGAAAATAAATGGATTCTCTATGGCCTGCCCTTGGTTCCCCTAGCAGAAATACCTGGCGGTGAATCTCATAAATGAAGGATGACTAATCTGAGGTACTTCCATTCTAACAGTCCTACACTGTTAGTGTGGATGGAAGCCAAGAAACTGTGACTGACTGGATGCTGGTGCTGCAATCCAGACTGGATGAATCCAAAGAAAACACTTTTAACTAAACTGTTGGAGCTGCATGATAATACATACGCATGCATTTGTCCCAAGCAGGGTTGTGTTCTGATAAATAAACTATGGTTTGTCTTCAGCTTTTCCAAACTAGCTGCAGAGTGAACTTTAGTACCTCAGAACTGGAACATGCACATGTCATTATTTAAAGGACATGGAAACTGAATTCAGTCACAGCCGCATAACATATTTACTGTAGCAGTAAGAAAGCACAGGACACGTTTATCACGAGGCCCATGGGGTAGCGATATTTCACAGACTGGTAAAAGCCACGAACCGTCAGTTGTGTCGCAGCGCAAGCTTTTAAACCCAAACAAGCAGACAAGGCTCATTGTCAACAGAAACATGACAACGATCAACAGCTTTGATAACAGTCAGATCCCAAAAAGGTCAGGTGGTGTGTTGTGAGAAGCAGTAGGCTGACTGTAGCTGGCTGGTTTCACTCATCAGACGCCTGGCTGGCTGGTTTCAGTCATTCAATCTCCCACGCCTGTCTCTCTGTCTGTCTGTCTAACAGGCCTGTCACACCACATCACAAGCTGAACTTCTAATAGATCTACATCTAGCTATAATCCGAAAAAAGCATAGTAGTGCCTGTTTTTGGCCTAATATGCATTAGTGACCGCTGTTTGCGGCTATCTTTTAAATCCTGTCTGGAATGTATTACTGCCACTATCTAAGCCTCCCTGATAGCATCTGAGGTGCCATATTAACAGAAACACAGCCAGGACCAGAGTGGTAACATATCTTCAAGTGTACACATGCATTTATATGTAATGCTGGGCCACGGTTTCTAACACTGATTCAATGACCCATACAGGCCATTATGCAAGTGTGTGTGTGCGTGTGTGTGTGTGTGTGCGCGTCCGTGTGTGTAAACACCCCAGGAGTGCTTAACAGGTCTTATCTGTATGGAAAGTGAGTTAAAGTAGACCGACGGCAGTGACATATTGACCCCATTACGCCCAGCAAAGAGGCGATAGCTTCCGACTGAACGACTTAATGGAGATAAAGTAACTGGCACGATTGTTCTCTGTACATCGAGAGAGAGGGTCTGCGGGACTCGTTCAGTCGTGTGAGTTGTTCAACAGCGCTGGACCAGCGGGAAGTCCCACTCTCTCTTAGTAAAACAGAACACGATTAGCATGAACATAACGATTAGCATTAACGTGCCGATTATCATGAACGTGACGATTAGCATGAACGTGACGATTAGCATGAACGTGACGTTTAGCAGCGCTGAACCAGCGGGAAGTCCCACTCTCTCTTAGTAGAACAGAACATGATTAGCATGAATGTGACGATTAGCATGAATGTGACGATTAGCATGAACATGACGATTAGCATTAACATGACTGACAGCGTTGAGGTTTTTTTCACTTCAGTGTCAAATGTTATTTTACGTTACGTTACACTGATCATAATAACACATTAACCGAGGAAAAAGTCACTTTATACACTCATAGTGGTGTTGGGTGTTGTTGGTAGGCATTTTCAACACTCATAGTGGTGTTGGGGGTTGCTAGGCATTTTCTAAGCTCATAGTGGTGTTGGGTGTTGCTAGGCATTTACTACACCCATACTGGTGTTGGGTGTTGCTAGGCATTTTCTACACTCATAGTGGTGTTGGGTGTTGTTGCTAGGCATTTTCTACACTCATAGTGGTGTTGGGTGTTGCTAGGCATTTTCTACACTCATACTGGTGTTGGTAGGCATTTTCTACACTCATAGTGGTGTTGGGTGTTGGTAGGCATTTTCTATACTCATAGTGGTGTTTGGTGTTGTTGCTAGGCATTTTCTACACTCATAGTGGTGTTGGGTGTTGCTAGGCATTTTCTACACTCATACTGGTGTTGGTAGGCATTTTCTACACTCATAGTGGTGTTGGGTGTTGGTAGGCATTTTCTACACTCATAGTGGTGTTGGGTGTTGTTGCTAGGCATATTCTACACTCATAGTGGTGTTGGGTGTTGCTAGGCATTTTCTACACTCATACTGGTGTTGGTAGGCATTTTCTACACTCATAGTGGTGTTGGGTGTTGGTAGGCATTTTCTACACTCATAGTGGTGTTGGGTGTTGGTAGGCATTTTCTACACTCATAGTGGTGTTGGGTGTTGCTAGGCATTTTCTACACTCATAGTGGTGTTGGTAGGCATTTTCTACACTCATAGTGGTGTTGGGTGTTGTTGGTAGGCATTTTCTACACTCATAGTGGTGTTGGGTGTTGGTAGGCATTTTCTACACTCATAGTGGTGTTGGGTGTTGCTAGGCATTTTCTGCACTCATAGTGATGTTGGGTGTTGGTAGGCATTTTCTACACTCATAGTGATGTTGGGTGTTGGTAGGGATTTTCTACACTCATAGTGGTGTTGAGTGTTGCTAGGCATTTACTACACCCATACAGTGTTGGGTGTTGCTAGGCATTTTCTACACTCATAGTGGTGTTGGGTGTTGCTAGGCATTTTCTACACTCATACTGGTGTTGGTAGGCATTTTATACACTCATAGTGGTGTTGGGTGTTGGTAGGCATTTTATACACTCATAGTGATGTTGGGTGTTGGTAGGCATTTTCTACACTCATAGTGATGTTGGGTGTTGGTAGGGATTTTCTACACTCATACTGGTGTTGCTAGGCATTTTCTACACTCATAGTGGTGTTGGGTGTTGCTAGGCATTTTCTACACTCATAGTGGTGTTGGGTGTTGGTAGGCATTTTCTACACTCATAGTGGTGTTGGGTGTTGCTAGGCATTTTCTACACTCATAGTGGTGTTGGGTGTTGCTAGGCATTTTCTACACTCATAGTGGTGTTGGTAGGCATTTTCTACACTCATACTGGTGTTGGTAGGCATTTTCTACACTCATAGTGGTGTTGGGTGTTGTTGGTAGGCATTTTCTACACTCATAGTGGTGTTGGGTGTTGGTAGGCATTTACTACACCCATACTCAAATAAAGACGCCACAGTAGCAACTGATAGACAAACTAGCACCTTTATTCACTCGTAACAGTGAACATGAAGGATTTAGAAAGTCTGTGGAAGGCCTAGCAACACCCAACACCACTATGAGTGTAGAAAATGCCTAGCAACACCCATGCTAGGCATTTACTACACCCATACTGGTGTTGGGTGTTGGTAGGCATTTACTACACCCATACTGGTGTTGGGTGTTGCTAGGCATTTTCTACACTCATAGTGGTGTTGGGTGTTGCTAGGCATTTTCTACACTCATAGTGGTGTTGGGTGTTGCTAGGCATTTTCTACACTCATAGTGGTGTTGGTAGGCATTTTCTACACTCATACTGGTGTTGGTAGGCATTTTCTACACTCATAGTGGTGTTGGGTGTTGTTGGTAGGCATTTTCTACACTCATAGTGGTGTTGGGTGTTGTTGGTAGGCATTTTCTACACTCATAGTGGTGTTGGGTGTTGGTAGGCATTTTCTACACTCATGGTGGTGTTGGGTGTTGCTAGGCATTTTCTACACTCATAGTGGTGTTGGGTGTTGCTAGGCCTTCCACAGACTTTCTAAATCCTTCATGTTCACCGTTACGAGTGAATAAAGGTGCTAGTTTGTCTATCAGTTGCTACTGTGGCGTCTTTATTTGAGTTGAGAAATCCCCTGAGTTTCTATTTCCTTCTTGCCTGGCTGCCCACTGCCTTCGCTGTGAAATGTCTCTCTGCCCACACCTCCATTACATCGCTCAAACTCATTATCACCTTCAATTTCGGTCTATTTCTCAACGCGTTCTTTTTCAGCTAATTCCTCACCGCTTCTCCTCTCGTTAAGTATAGACCGAATGGCAGTGAGAAAAGGAGAGAGCGAATGAGTAATACCTCCAACATCAGGTCAGGAACAGCAGGCAGTGATTTGACAGGTAGGCAAGCGGACAGACAGGGAGATAATATGGTTTCAGTCTCCTCACAGAGACGTGTTCCCCTTTATGCCGTGCCATTAGCGTGACACGTGATACACAGGCTGGACGGAGGGGCATGCCGCGCACACACACACACACACACACACACACACACACATACGGATGTGCTGTACACGCCAAACACACGCTATCACAGGTTAGTCGTTACAGTTAGTGCACGTTTAGAGGTTGGAACGACCACAGAACAGAGCAGTGGAGAGCGGATAATGCTCAATGAAGCACCGTTCTGCACGGCCACTCAATCGGCATGGCGTGCGTTTGTGTTGAATGGGAGCTCTTAATGTTCTGCTCTTGATATTACGAGCCTCATGCTCCTTAACGGAAACATCCCGGTACAATATGCACACACACGCTCCTGCAATAACGGGCCAAAGCGTGCATGTGTAAATGCTGACACACACACACGTAGCACGCACACACACACGCACACACGCACACACACACGTACACACACACACACACACACACAGGAAGCCCTGTGGTGACTCAATGCTAAATTGATTTAGGTTCAGAGTGGCAGCAGAGAGTATATGAGTCACAGTTTCCATTGTGACCCCATAGCTCCAAGGCTGTGAGTGTGAGTGTGTGTGTGTGTGTGTGTGTGTGTGTGAGTGTGTTTGTGTGTGAGTGTGTGTGTGTGTGTGTATGTGTGTGTGTGAGTGTGTGTGTGTGTGTGTGTGAGTGTGTGTGTGTGTGAGTGTGTGTGTGAGTGTGTGTGTGTGTGTGTGTGTGTGTGTGTGTGTGTGTGTGTGTGTGTGAGTGTGTGTGTGTGTGTGTGAGTGTGTGTGTGAGTGTGTGTGTGTGTGTGAGTGAGTGTGTATGTGTGAGTGTGAGTGTGAGTGTGAGTGTGAGTGTGAGTGTGTGTGTGTATGTGTGAGTGTGAGTGTGTGTGTGTCTGTGTGAGTGTGAGTGTTTGTGTGTGTGTGTGTGTGTGTGTGTGTGTGTGTGAGTGTGTGAGTGTGAGTGTGAGTGTGTGTGTGAGTGTGTGTGTGTGAGTGTAAGTGTGAGTGCGTGTGTGTGTGTGTGTGTGTGAGTGTGTGTTTGTGTGAGTGTGCGTGCGTGTGTGAGTGTGTGTTTGTGTGAGTGTGCGTGCGTGTGTGTGTGTGGGTGTGTGTTTGTGTGTGTGTGTGTGTGTGAGTGTGTGTTTGTGTGTGTGTGTGTGTGTGTTTGTGTGTATGTGAGTGTGTGTGTGTGTGTGTGTGTGTGTGTGTGTGTGTGTGTGTGTGTGTTTGTGCGGGTGGCAGATTAAAGTAGCAGGTTTTGTCTGCTGCTGTTTGGAGGGCCGCAATCCGTACTCCGGGGCTCTTCCGACAGATAAAAATGCTCTCTCATTCATTCTCTCCCTCCGTCAATTCATCTATCTCTTTCTCTCCCTCCCCCCACATATTTGTTCATGAGCTGCTTAGTCTTTGACTGTGGGGTGTTTGGGTAAAGACTGGAACACCAGAGACCAAGCACTTTTAAAGAGGCAGAACCAACATCTAGAGTGTAAATACAGCGTCAAATAAAGCGTGACAAACGCAAGGCTACTAATGATCCAAAGGCTGAATGAACGCTCACAAATTCACAAACCATCAGATGAATGACGCGTGCTTGCAAATGGTCGAGTCTGAGCGCTGGCATCACATGGTTTCCCACCAGTCAGATCACGCGGTGTCTGCCGCTCCTTACGGGAACACCGGAAACACTGGCTCCTGCTGCATGTGCCTGAGATAGATCTGAGTTGATTCTGAGTTGATTCTGGGTTGATTCTGGGTTGATTCTGGGTTGATTCTGGGTTGATTCTGAGTTGATTCCGGGTTGATTCTGGGTTGATTCTGGGTTGATTCTGAGTTGATTCCGGGTTGATTCCGGGTTGATTCCGGGTTGATTCTGGGTTGATTCTGGGTTGATTCTGAGTTGATTCCGGGTTGATTCTGGGTTGATTCTGGGTTGATTCTGGGCTGATTCTGCAGACGCCGCATTTATAATGCATTTATGAACCGAGCCCTGGGACACCCTGGGACACCGGACCTGGACTCTCCTGGCTGTCTGTCATGGTATTCTTGGCTTGGGCGTTTAGGAAGCCAGGCCGTATCGGAACTCCGGCGGATCGATCGGCGGCACTCGGGCGAAACACGATGCCAGGAACTTCAGCCATTAGCGCTGTCGTTGCAGTGTTGATGTTATTGTTGCGGTGGTTGTGATTGGGGTACTAATTAAGACATGATGCAAGTTCAGCCTCTGAGTGAGAAACAGCCAGAAGCAGCTTGGCTGGATTCCATATCAATCTGCAATAATCGCAGTCCCCTTCCCTCAGGGGAAGGACTCTAGCACTGGGAAAACGTGCCAATGAACTCGATGCGGTAGCCAGCGCATTGTCTCCAAACTCATTCTTGCGTCAACGGTTTCGGGAGTGTGAAGTGTTTTTTTCTCAATGTGTATCAGTCCTTTAGTCTCTCCCTGTTTTCCCGTGATTAGTTGTGTATCCGTGGCAGTGGTGTTAATTACTGCCCTTCCTGTCAAATCACTGCTCCACATGTTGACGTGACGTGGATTAAATGACACCTGGGGTACACATTCCCAAGTGCCCCTCCGTGCCTTTAGGTTTGGGTGGCTTTAACGCGTCATTGCTCTCTGATCCGGTCTTCTGCCCATTCTACTAGTCCATGTCACATTAATTCCTCAGGACAGTGTGTGCACGTGTGTGTGTGTGTTACAGAGGGATTGTGTGTGTGTGTGTGTTACAGAGAGATTGTGTGTGTGTTACAGAGGGATTGTGTGTGCGTGTGCGTGTGTGTGTGTTACAGAGGGATTGTCTGTGTGTGTGTGTTACAGAGGGATTGTGTGTGTGTGTTACAGAGGGATTGTGTGTGTGTGTTACAGAGGGATTGTGTGTGCGTGTGTGTGTGTTACAGAGGGATTGTGTGTGTGTTACAGAGGGATTGTGTGTGTGTGTGTTACAGAGGGATTGTGTGTGTGTGTTACAGAGGGATTGTGTGTGTGTGTGTGTTACAGAGGGATTGTGTGTGTGTGTGTTACAGAGGGATTGTGTGTGTAGGTGTGTGTGTGTGTTACAGAGGGATTGTGTGTGTGTGTGTGTGTGTGTGTTACAGAGGGATTGTGTGTGTGTGTGTGTGTTACAGAGGGATTGTGTGTGTGTGTGTGTTACAGAGGGTTGTGTGTGTGTGTGTTACAGAGGGATTGTGTGTGTGTGTGTGTGTGTGTCTGTGTTACAGAGGGATTGTGTGTGTGTGTTACAGAGGGATTGTGTGTGTCTGTGTTACAGAGGGATTGTGTGTGTGTGTTACAGAGGGATTGTGTGTGTGTGTGTGTTACAGAGGGATTGTGTGTGTGTGTGTTACAGAGGGATTGTGTGTGTGTGTGTGTGTGTGTTACAGAGGGATTGTGTGTGTGTGTGTGTGTGTGTTACAGAGGGATTGTATGTGTGTGTGTACGTGTGTGTTACAGAGGGATTGTGTGTGTGTGTGTGTGTGTGTGTTACAGAGGGATTGTGTGTGTGTGTGTTACAGAGGGATTGTGTGTGTGTGTGTTACAGAGTGATTGTGTGTGTGTGTTACAGAGGGATTGTGTGTGTGTGTGTGTGTGTGTTACAGAGGGATTGTGTGTGTGTGTGTTACAGAGGGATTGTGTACATGTGTGTTACAGAGGGATTGTGTGTGCGTGTGTGTGTGTGTTACAGAGGGATTGTGTGTGTGTGTGTTACAGAGGGATTGTGTGTGTGTGTGTGTGTTACGGAGGGATTGTGTGTGTGTGTGTTACAGAGGGATTGTGTGTGTGTGTGTGTGTTACAGAGGGATTGTGTGTGTGTGTTACAGAGGGATTGTGTGTGTGTGTGTTACAGAGGGATTGTGTGTGTGTCTGCCCATTTATGCGCGTGTACCCGTGTAAGCAGGATGTGACCTTTCACTTGAGATGAAAGATGTTAAGCTGATTCCTCACCCCCTAATTCAATCACGGTGGGGTGGGGCGGTGGGGGGTATTTGACAGGAGGGGGGGGCTGAGCTTCTGCACAAACCCATCCGAGTGATTATGGGTCTTCCGTCAGATTTTGGTGTTTCGGAGAAAATGTCATCTGACAAGATAGAACGTCCGTAATAATCACAGGGTTCGTCTGACGGTCCACACTGGGTACACATTCAACTCTGTTTGTGTATAACTGAATGTACATATCAAACAGTGATATAGAGTCATCGTGAGAACACCTTCATAGACTGTGAATGATTCATGTTCTCTTTGTTCGGTCAAATCTGTAAACATGAAATCCTAACGATGGGACCCCACTATTTCAGCTTACATCAAAGTGAGCTCTGAACTTTATTTTTATTTTTTTACTTTCTCAACTCACTTGTATGATCTTTATACATTTCCCCTAACTAGAACGATATTTTTACTCTAAAAAACGCCTCCTTTGCATATCTGAGACAGAGAGAAAAAGAGGGAGATGGAGAAGGCGGGGTCGAATGCGATCTCTCCTCTGTAACGAGGTAGTCGCCAATTCAACATTTCCCAGAAACCTGTTCTGTTCGAGGATGTGCTCCATTTTACCAAATCCCAGCGGCCTCCGAGAAATAATATATAACGTTCATTTCAAAGATGCCCTTATAAATATTCCATTAAAATGTCACAAATTCTTCAAAGTTAAGATACTGCAAGTCTTACTAGACTGGATCCAATGATCCTTTGAGGCTACCTTTATGAAACAGGGGTAGCAGACGCTGTTTGTTCGGATATGTGGTGAGCTGGTGAATTTTGGGTGAGCTGTTTTGTGTGAGTTGTTTTGGGTTAGCTGTTCTGGGTGTGCTGTTTTGGGTTAGCTGTTCTGGGTGTCCTGTTTTGGGTTAGCTGTTTTGGGTGAGCGGTTTTGTGTGAGTTGTTTTGGGTGAGCTGTTTTGGGTGTGCTGTTTTGGGTTAGCTGTTCTGGGTGTCCTGTTTTGGGTTAGCTGTTTTGGGTGAGCTGTTTTGTGTGAGTTGTTTTGGGTGAGCTGTTTTGGGTGGGCTGATTTGGGTTAGCTGTTTTGGGTTAGCTGTTTTGGGTGAGCTGATTTGGGTGAGCTGTTTTGTGTGAGTTGTTTTGGGTTAGCTGTTTTGGGTGAGCCATTAAGACCTACTGAGCTAATTCACCAAGTTGGCGACTGGCTCAATTCACCAGGCTAAGGCTTTCGGGTAAATGTAATGTAATGCCCATGTAATATTACCAGTGTGAAGGTAAGAGTTACTTCATCTTCTCTTTCTCTGCATCACAGGATTATCCTTCGATGCAAACTGGCTGAAAATTACACAAAAATGACTTCTTGTCATCTTCGTCACTTCATGTGGCAGTTGCCAATACAGACAGAGATTCTAACCAATGCACTTGGCGATATCGGTGTCATTTCGACGATTACACTACCAGAACTCTTTCTTTGTCTCCTCTCTCTGTCGCCATCCCACTCCCCCTCTCTCTCCCATTCCCACCCCCATTCTCTCTCTCTCTTTCTCTCTCTCTCTCCCTCTCCCCCTATCTCTCTCTCCCACTCTCCCTTCCTCTCTCTGTACCTTTCTCCCCCTTTCTCCCTCTCTCGCTTTCCCTTTCTCTCTCTTGCTCCCTCTGTGATGTTCACGGTCTTCTGATGTTAAAGTTAGCATAGTGTTTGT
The DNA here is from genome assembly GCA_029465975.1 of Dallia pectoralis. Classification (NCBI taxonomy): domain Eukaryota; kingdom Metazoa; phylum Chordata; class Actinopteri; order Esociformes; family Umbridae; genus Dallia; species Dallia pectoralis. Next base: position 19,212,457 of record CM055734.1, on the reverse strand, counting down.
TTGTGAGGATAATTACTGGTACCCGGTGTTACCTTGGCTGTGTTCTGTTCTGTCGTTGGAACACGATCTGTCTCTGTTGCTAAGAGAAGAGTTTAGAACACCCACAGACACTCTCTCACCCACCACATCATGCCACACACAAACACACACACACATACACACACACACACACACAGACACAGACACAGACACAGACACACACACACACACACACAGACACACACAGACACACAGACACACACAGACACTGACACAGACACACACACACACACACACACACACACAGACTCACACACACACACACACACACACACACACACACACACACACACAGACACAGACACAGACACAGACACACACAGACACACAGACACACACACACACACAGACACAGACACACACAGACACTGCTTTGTTTGTTCTTTCATTCTCTTCTTGCTCTTAATTTCTCTGTCTCTATCCTACTCCCTCCGTCTGTGCCCCCCCACAAATGGGTGCATGGTGCGTTCAAGGCAGCCACTGTTTGGTTGCGTTTACGCCGTTCGTGGAACTGCAGGGAAAAGAACAGAATGTCCTGTCTGCGTGTATGTCTATCAAGCAGGCATGACTCATCATACTCAGAGAGAGGGAGAGGAAGAGAGGGAGAGAGGGAGAGTGAGGAAGGGAGACAGAGGGAGAGAGTGGGAGGGAGACAGAGGGAGAGAGAGGGAGAGAGAGAGACAGAGGGAAAGACAAAAGACAAAAGGAAACATTGCTTGCACAGAGACCGACAGAAAGTGAGAGCAACAAAAGAACTGGAGTGAAGCATCAATCAGGTTTCATTCATCATGAAGGATATCCAGGGAGCGCGTGGTCACTTATACAGGAAGGGCAAGTGGAGAGCTGCTACAGTAGCAGAAGAGATACAATCCAAACACGAGAGATGATTTATGGCAAAATTAGAACATCGAAATTAGACTCCCTAGCGTCCGACCCATCAGTGCCCTTCATCACTGCCCTCATCGTATCAGCAGGACATGAGAGCTCACATCCGAGTGGAGAGCAGGGTATTTTACACACTCGCACCAGTCAGGATCCAGATTTCGGGGCCAGGGCGCTGTTTTGCATATACGGCCTGCGTGTTTTGCATGAGGCCCATATTATTGTCACCTCGCTGAATACCATTATAAACAGAAGGAAGTGGAGATAGCCGTGAAGAGCCTTTCACCGAATCCCAAATCAATCCCCCGTCTCTGGCAGACTGGAGAGAATGACACCGGCCTGATCGATAAACGTGGAGGCAAGGTGGCCAGCTGTAGGTGTTCACCGTAGACACGCCGATCCAACCATAGTCCATCTAAACGCCCACATGATATATCTCAGCGAGTGATGCTTAACAACTCTAGGAGGAAAACCGACGTGGCAAAGAACATATTTCTAGTTAATTATTGATGTCAACAGTTTCAGGTTTAAAGCGTACCCCCAGGTGGGGCAAACTACGCCGACTTTGAAGACGCTAAAGTGAGTGTTGACATTTTCGCCACGCGCCACTGGCAATTCGTTCATTTTAACGGGACGTCGCCAGATCCACTCTGACAGTCTGAAGAATTCTCAGCCAGACCAGAAAATGAAATATTCACACCTACGGGTCGCGTGCTTCAGATGCCCTGGGCTGCGTTAGTAACGCAAGACTGCGTTCAACGTGGAATGTGCTCGAAAGTGTCTAAACCTTACAGTCTTCCTAGAGCCTGGAATGTGCTCTAACGTGTCTACATCTTACAGCCATCCTAGAGCCTGGAATGTGCTCTAAAGTGTCTAAACCTTACAGTCATCCTAGAGCCGGGAATGTGCTCTAAAGTGTCTAAACCTTACAGTCATCCTAGAGCCGGGAATGTGCTCTCAAGTTTCTAAACCTTACAGCCATCCTAGAGCCTGGAATGTGCTCTAATGTGTCTAAACCTTACAGCCATCCTAGAGCTTGGAATGTGCTCTAATGTGTCTAAACCTTACACCCATCCTAGAGCCTGGAATGTGCTCTAACGTGTCTACATCTTACAGTCATCCTAGAGCCTGGAATGTGCTCTAAAGTGTCTAAACCTTACAGTCATCCTTGAGCCTGGACTGTGCTCTAAATTTTCTAAAACTTACAGTCATCCTTGAGCCTGGAATGTGCTCTAAAGTGTCTAAACCTTACACCCATCCTAGAGCCTGGAATGTGCTCTAAAGTGTCTAAACTTTACAGTCATCCTAGAGCTTGGAATGTGCTCTAATGTGTCTAAACCTTACAGCCATGCTTTAGCCTGGAATGTGCTCTAAAGTGTCTAAAACTTACACTCATCCTTTAGCCTGGAATATGCTCTAAAGTGTCTAAACCTTACACCCATCCTAGAGCCTGGAATGTGCTCTAAAGTGTCTAAACCTTACAGTCATCCTAGAGCTTGGAATGTGCTCTAATGTGTCTAAACCTTACAGCCATCCTTTAGCCTGGAATGTGCTCTAAAGTGTCTAAACCTTACAGTCATCCTAGAGCCTGGGATGTGCTCTCAAGTGTCTAAACCTTACAGTCATCCTATAGATTGGAATGTGCTCTAAAGTGTCTAAACCTTACAGCCATCCTAGAGCCTGGGATGTAGGGTCTCCGGACACAGCTACATAAGGGTCAGTCACAACAGAATATGCTGCAGCAGGTTGTCACCGTGGAAACGTTGGTGAGGGTTAATATCCTGAAACCTGGCAACCGTGGGCTTGTCCTGTTGCTATGAAAAGGCAGGTGTGCTTGGCGGGCTAACAGTGATGAATAACGAGCAATTACAGCGGACAGGCAGTGACATATACACACCTGAGATTTTCCTATCAACATGAACACACTTTCACAGGTGTTTTCAACAGTTCTATTTCTTCAGCAGTGATTTTGGTCTACAGGAAGCAGGATGCATTGAACACAGATATTGCAAACACTTTGACCAATACTTCATTAAAACGACAATTCACACTTTTTGGTTGTCTGGTTGTTCTACTTTATTTTAATTCTCAACTGCATCTTTTTCTTCAGGAGAATAAACGATCAGACTAAGCAAATCAGTGGACTTTTATATCAGTACGTAAAAGCAATTTTGTGTTTTTGTCTAAAATTTCCCACATTTCCTCCGTGGCCAAAACCGTACAATTGGAAAGTCGGAGTAGAACTGCTTTATTAGCATGAGTATTACCTGAATAAGATGTTACCACCTTATACGGTTCTAAGATGTTACCACCTCATACGGTTCTAAGATGTTACCACCTTATATGGTTCTAAGATGTTACCACCTTATACGGTTCTCAGATGTTACTACCTTATACGGTTCTAAGATGTTACCATCTTATACGGTTCTAAGATGTTACCATCTTATACGGTTCTAAGATGTTACCACCTTATACGGTTCTAAGATGTACCACCTTATAAGGTTCTCGTCAGTATAATTGTTAACACAGCCTCTCAACACAAGCCCCCATCCAACCGGTTTCATCGTCCAATCACATGTGTGTAATCCTATATTCTACCCTTTAATAGTAATCAATCAGTGCCCACTCTGTCTATCCGTGACAGTCACATGCAGGTATAGTGTCCTCGACTACACACAGTCTTTGTGCCGTGTCATATAAGAGCGGAACGTGAACGGCACACGAGAGCAAACACAATTCATCTGCATTGTTTTCTTTGAACAAAAAGTGCAGAAATGAAGAGCACATAACACAATATCCGAATAGCGCGCGCTTGGATTACTTTTCACAACCATAACATCACATATCGCACGGCCAAACAAAGCATGTTGCCGCACGTCCAATCTAAATGTTTTCGTGGGTTCACTCCGATCCAGCTAATGTGTGGTATGGCTGTTGTCTCGTCTAAGGTTGCAGACTGTTATAAATAACATCTCGTAGAGCAAACAACACGATTGATACAACATGAGTTGTTTTTTAGCTTTCCCAGTGTTTTCAATCGTACAATGGCGCAAGAAGGAAGGCATGAGAAGTCTAAACCCGCCAAAACATTACATATACTAACCGGAGGAACATGTTATAGATACTAACAAGCTGTCTGAAATGTTTATCCCTGCAGTAACGAACAACATCAATGAAGCAGAAGCCGACCAGAAAACCAGACGGTCATACACCAGCTTCCATGAGGGGGGAGATTGATCACATTACCGCACCTTTACAAAATAGCCTGAGCAGTTGAGAGACAGCATCTGCTTTAAACTGACTGTGGTATTCTGTGTTTGTATAAGCACACGCACACACACACACACACACACACACACACACACACTGTATGTGTGTGCAGAGTTGGAGTGTAACAGGTGTAAGTATTAAGTCTACCAATCATCAGCTGCACGGCCACTACTTCCTCCACAGCAGCTCCTGCATGTATGTTTTCCTCATCACATACATCAAGTGGGACAGCCTGTCAGCATATTTGATTCATAACTGTTTAGGGTTGGTCAAGGCTGTATAAAACTTGGCCAAAATAAATGGATGTTTGCAACAAAGTTGAAAAATACAGTACATTTTCCTCAGTAATATGTCTTATTTGACACATCTGTCAGATGTTTAGATGACAATACCAATGACTTTCACTTTCGTCTTTAGATGTTTGAATAAGACCATGTTTTCCCCAAATCTCCCCAAATCTCTAAATTATTTTAACCTGTTTAAAAGTTTCCATATTATGGAAAACGATATTTTGTGCAGATAATAATGAATAAAATATTGTTAAGATAAGGTGTCTGGTCAGTGAGCATTCCATAGAATTCCAGAAAAATACAATTTAAACGGCTGGTTACAGTAACAGTCATTTCTATTCTGATTTCAAATGCTCAAACCTTACAAAAAAACAAGGAAGATTCAATATTATTCTTATCCATCTTCATTTTAAATATGTGTAAATGGCAGTTGTTTGGGAAAATAAATATTTCCACAAGTGTTATTTCAAAAGTAAGGACTGGGTTTCTATATTATGTCATTGTATTTGAAAGGGCTGTCTCTAAGCTTTCTTCAGATATATCATTTTGACACATTTTACACCACAAAAACCATCAAGCTAGTTTCTTGAGCAATAACTTACTATTACTGGGTTGTGAGAACATCCCACATAGCTAACGTAAGATGAATGTATTAACTTTAAGTCAAACTGGATAAGAGCATGGCTTGCTGAACTTGAATAAGTTAACTGAAATGAAAATAAATATATTTATTGTCTATATATTCTATTAGTCTGCAGAACCATATAATATATGTTCTCATTGTCTACTTGAATTATTAACGAAAGCATACACACTTACACATATCAGTTCAGAGACCACACCAGCCTGACCACACTGGTGTGACCGTACAGTTTAGAGACCACACCAGCCAGATCACATTGGTGTGACCGTACAGTTCAGAGACCACACCAGCCTGATCACACTGGTGTGACCATACAGTTCAGAGACCACACCACACTGGTGTGACCGTACAGTTCAGAGACCACACCAGCCTGACCACACTGGTGTGACCGTACAGTTCAGAGACCACACCAGCCTGATCACACTGGTGTGACCATACAGTTCAGAGACCACACCACACTGGTGTGACCGTACAGTTCAGAGACCACACCAGCCTGACCACACTGGTGTGACCGTACAGTTCAGAGACCACACCAGCCTGACCACACTGGTGTGACCGTACAGTTTAGGGACCACACCAGCCTGACCACACTGGTGTGACCGTACAGTTTAGGGACCACACCAGCCTGATCACATTGGTGTGACCGTACAGTTTAGGGACCACCCCAGCCTGACCACACTGGTGTGACCGTACAGTTCAGGGACCACACCAGCCTGACCACACTGGTGTGACCGTACAGTTCAGGGACCAAACCAGCCTGAACACACTGGTGTGACCGTACAGTTCAGAGACCACACCAGCCTGATCACAGTGGTGTGACCGTACTGTTTAGGGACCACACCAGCCTGATCACACTGGTGTGACCGTACAGTTCAGAGACCACACCAGCCTGACCACACTGGTGTGACCATACAGTTCAGAGACCACACCAGCCTGATCACAGTGGTGTGACCGTACAGTTCAGGGACCACACCAGCCTGACCACACTGGTGTGACCGTATTCTATAGTTGCTCTTCACATTGACCATACTAATCGGTAATGACATTGTTAATTGAGGTTCTGCAGGTCACCAATGATGATGAACTTTGTAGCCAACGTGAATCTGGGAATGACTTCAAGGTCTCCTTTGGGCATGACTGATTCAATTTTGGACTGTTGTCGGGGGGGTTGAGATTAGGTTAATATTTGGTTGAAGATTAAACACCATCGATGTGAACTCGGCAGAGAAGTAAGGTTGCACAGGGCGCTAACGTGTGAGTTCACACAACCGTCGCTTTCAGAGGAGGACTATCAGGTACCATTAGATAACACTTGGTGGTCAAAGCTTCCCAAAGCGCATAGATGAAACAAACAGCTGATTTTCAATCATAGAGAATGAATGTAGGCAAACAGAGACAAAGGTGACAAGAGTTTATGGGCGAGGAAATAAAAAGTGGAAGTCATGGTCTGTAGTGTTGAATTATAAATACAGAAAACAAACAAAGCTGCACTACACACAGAAAGAACGTGTGGAGCGCGCTGGTTGGTTATATAAGGCGAGCTGGCACACACACACACACACACACAGACACACACAGACACACACACACGGCCCCAGAGGCAACTGTTTGCTTTTCCTGTAATATGAGCTTCCATTTTCTAAAGGATGATGTAACTAGATGCCAGCCTTAAACGGAGTACATAGCCTCCAGAACATCCGTCTGGGGTGTGTGTGTGTGTATCCATCTGGGGTGTGTGTGTATCTATCTGGGGTGTGTGTGTGTGTATCCATCTGGGGTGTGTGTGTATCTATCTGGGGTGTGTGTGTGTGTATCTATCTGGGGTGTGTGTGTATCCATCTGGGGTGTGTGTGTGCACCTGTGTCTTTATGCATACGTGTGCATTGCTTGTATAATGGCTGAGGGTGTATCCACCTCTTCGGTTGTGACTTAAATAAACATTAACTTTTATAGTCTCACACTCCTCTTCTTGCAGTTAGCTTTGCGAGATCACCAGCATGTGGCCGTTAAACCAAGATGCATTGTTCTCAGTCTCTGACCGGTCCACACATGTTTGAGTGATGTCTAAGACAGGCTTCCAAGAAGAAACTAACCGGATTTCCTAGAAACAGGTACAACAGCAACTATTAGATTTGCCTTTGTCACATAAAACCTGACCTTGTCTTTTTCCCTTCTCTCCTCCCCTTTCTTCCATTACACGAGTATGTAATGGATTTGTTTTATCTTCTTTGAAACTAACCTGGATAATAAGATTTGAGCGAGGTCAGGAGCAGTCGGTGGTGTGGTTACCGGGTGTCCCCTGTAAGTGATTTACCGTAACAAGGCTTCTTTTGAATACCGTAACCGTGGATCAACAGGGAGCCCAGCCAGACCACAGCGTGTCTGTATCTTGTTCCGCCAGATGACTCTTCTGAAGTGCCAAAACTATTCCAGCACGTGTGTGTGTGTGTGTGTGTGTGCGTCTGCAGCTGTGTGTGCACCGATAACTTATTGAGGAATGGTTGTCTTAGAGCGGTAGTGAAAACATCAGGATGTGCTCGATTAATGAGGAAATTCACAGAGGTGGATACCAACTGTGTGAACATAAAGCACGTTCAACTTGTTACTCAAGACACTTAAACATTCTCTCTGCTTCCTGGATGGATGTTTTAACTTCTTCGGTCCGCTCCGACGTCCATTTCCAGATATCAATTATACATGTCTTAAAAGGGAACCCTGACAAACTTTAAATGGGGGGGTTACATAAACCCCGGAAAGGGGAGGGTTTCTGGCGCCTGAGGGATGAAATGTACGCTCAGAGTAGCGTGTCTGTTGGATAGGATGCTATCTGGGAAATGACCCCAAGATAAACCAATGAAAAAATACGGCATGCAGCCTTGTGTGTGTGTGTGTGTGTGTGTGTGTGTGTGTGAGCATGTGCCTCTCCATACCACTCATTTGCCTATCGAACAGAGTGTTCCCCGGCTCAGCTCGAGTTTCCATGCCAACGCAGACAGTGGCGAGACGCATAGAGAGAATCCAGCTCTCGCCCAAGCATTACACGAGACAGCACTGTGTGTGTGTGTGTGTTCGTGCACACTTGCTGTTCTCCAACAAGCTGCATGTGACAGACATAATCAAAGGATTCTAGAGTGTGAGAAGAGAGATATTCTTGGATCACAGTGGTAACGACAAAAAAGAGTGGCATCATTTATTACTAATCACCGTACGCTGCTAGGGTTGATTAAACGAGTGACAGACTGACAGAGAGACATGCAGCCAGACAGACAGCCAGGCAGACAGACAGACAGACAGGCAGACAGGCAGACAGGCAGACAGGCAGACAGACAGACAGAAGACAGTGAAAAAACTGCACACAGTACACATAATGTGGCCATGCTATACGTAACACGGCAGACATTCGTTTGCAAGAAAACGCACAATGTGTTGTCAGGGCAGCTGGAAATGTACAATGAGTGATCCTCTGTGTACATCACACATTATTTATTTTTTGACTGTTCCTGCGGAAACCCTTCCTCACGCTCACTGGAGCAGTCTGTTTCTGTTTCTGTTTCATCCGTATCAACTGAGGGGTAAATCGGTGTCAGGAAGCAGGGGAATACAACAATAACTGGAGGTTAAATGCGGAACTGTACTTAAACTCTAATGAGGGGGTGGATAAAGTACAGCCGTGCATGGAGCTTTGGTAATAAACTGTCCACAATATATCAGCCTGAAGGGGTAAAGAGAGGAAGGAAAGAGAGGAAGACACATATACAGAAAGATAAACAGGAGGAAGGATATTTGAAAGAAGAAATGAGAGAGAACACAGTAGAGAAGAGAGGTTGTAGAATTCCGGGAACAAATGAAGACCGTGTGACAATTTGGCAGCGCTAAGAGTTCAATCAGACTACGACCAATTTGTGCTACTCAAGGTGACCCCCGGGAAGCAAGTCCTGTGTGTGTGTGTGTGTGTGTGTAAGTATGTGTGTGTGTGCGTGCAGGTGTGTACATTTGAGTGTCAAGTCCCCAGTCTCTCACAGATTGGGCGAGAATTGTGAAAATGGGACACAGGCACAGGTTTCCTTTAAAAAGCTTCAATGTCCCATTTCCATAGTACTGTACCCAAATGACTGGCGAATTCCATGGTACTGTACCTATATGACTGGCGAATTCCATGGTGCTGTACCCAAATGACTGGCGAATTCCATGGTGCTGTACCCAAATGACTGGCGAATTCCATGGTACTGTACCTATATGACTGGCGAATTCCCTGGTACTGTACCCAAATGACTGGCGAATTCCATGGTACTATACCTATATGACTGGAGAATTCCATGGTACTGTACCTATATGACTGACGAATTTCATGGAACTGTACCCAAATGACTGGCAAATTCCATGGTACTGTACCCAAATGACTGGCGAATTCCATGTTACTGTACCCAAATGACTGGCGAATTCCATGGAACTGTACCGAAATGACTGGCAAATTCCATGGTGCTGTACCAAATGACTGGCGAATTCCATGGTGCTGTACCCAAATGACTGGCGAATTCCATGGTACAGTACCTATATGACTGGCGAATTCCATGGTACTGTACCCAAATGACTGGCGAATTCCATGGTGCTGTACCAAATGACTGGCGAATTCCATGGTACTGTACCCAAATGACTGGCGAATTCCATGGTACTGTACCTATATGACTGGCGAATTCCATGTTACTGTACCCAAATGACTGGCGAATTCCATGGTACTGTACCCAAATGACAGGCGAATTCCATGGTACTGTACCCAAATGACTGGCGAATTCCATGGTGCTGTACCAAAAGACTGGCAAATTCTATGGTACTGTGCCCAAATGACTGGCGAATTCCATGGTACAGTACCCAAATGACTGGCGAATTCCATGGTACTGTACTAAAATGACTGGCGAATTCCATGGTACTGTACCCAAATGACTGGCGAATTCCATGGTACTGTACCCAAATGACTGGCGAATTCCATGGTACTGTACCAAAATGACTGGCGAATTCCATGTTACTGTACCCAAATGACTGGCGAATTCCATGGTACTGTACCCAAATGACTGGCAAATTCCATGGTACTGTATCCAAATGACTGGCGAATTCCATGGTACTGTACCCAAATGACTGGCGAATTCCATGTTACTGTACCCAAATGCCAGACAATATTAACTGGGTGCTTTTACTTTTAAAAAGTTTTTGCGTGCCGATTGCTTAAGGGCCTAGTCAACGTCCAGGGCCGCTTTTTTGTCCTAGTCCGTCCCTGGGTAGTAGTTATCAGCTGGCTTGTCAAAAGTCCCATTCATTAAAGCTGTATAGTATTGCAATGGAAGTTCGCACTAATTATACAATTCGAAATTCTAGTGAAATGCAGGTGCATAGTCGTTATCTAAGGGATTATGTTTGCCGAATACTGAACATTTACCATCCATGTGGCCAAATGTCTGTCTCATTCTGCGCTCACAAGAGCGTGTTGGTCTTCCCCTGTAATCTTCCTCTGTAATCTACTCGTTAAAACAAAGATAAACTCATGATCGGAGCGCACACTCACCGCTTGTTTGGAAGTTATATACCCGTAGTAACTCGTGATATGTGCAGTCCTCTGTAGCGCTATAGTATATTGATCTATAGTATATTGTATATTGATCTTCATTTACAAATTATATCTCTTGACGTCTCACCTTGATTGTTGGCAAAGTTTGCATACAAATTTCCTACCGGTAAATGCTAGCCTCCGGAGCTGGCGTTATGGCTCGCCGTGCGGAGGGCTGTGCCTCCTGCATAATTCTGAGTCAAAGGGTGGATGTATTGGAGGGCAGGGTGTCGGTGCTGCATCAGATCAAGGAGGACGAAAAATTCCTTGACTCACTGGCTATTTTGTCTGGAGTGAACAACGACATCACCTGTCCCTGGCTCGGGGATCCAACTCATGGAGAACCAGTATCCGTGAGGCCTCGAGATCATTTGTCCCCTCAGGAAAATCTCTGGCCTAAATTGGAAACTAATCCCGCGAGACAGATCTGCTCTACTCCGGCTGTGCCCCCTTCTGAGCCGTGGGTTGCTGTCCATGGGTCTATGGGAGCCAAGGGTTCGCGCTCTTCCGTAAAGACCTTGCCTCGGCTGAAACTAGGAAATCGGTTCCAAGGTCTGGGGGAGGCTGAGGCGCCAAGTGGCTCTGTTAACCGGGTTGCCTTGGAGTTGCTGGCTAAACGGAGCTATAGTTCGCTGTAGCCGCATGGGTGGGCTGCTAGCACGAATCCTGTTACGCGGAGGTCGCGATCTTGGCATCGTCGTGCATTTCTACATCCAGGAGATAAACCTGCAGCTATTGTAGTGGGATCTTCAATGATACGCGAGGTCTCTGTGCGGAAAGCAGAGACGTATTGTTATCCAGGTGCTCAGGTGTTAGATCTGGATGCCATGATTCCGCAGCTAGCTGGCAAACATTCTGACACGGAAGTTGTTATTTTACACGTTGGATCAAATGACATCAGGCTACGCCAATCGGAAAAATTAAAGGGGGACTTTAAAAGGTTGATTAATACCACTCAGGAATCTGGTAAGCAGTGCATTATATCTGGCCCTCTTCCATCGCCCCGATATAGTGATATTACTTTTAGTCGTATCCACCAACTTCATATTTGGCTGAAAGAATTCACCTGGGCAAATGGAATCCCCTACGTGGATAATTTTACAACCTTTCTGGATCGACCAAACCTCTTCCGGCGTGATGGGCTCCATCCGAACAGGTTTGGAGCAACTATCCTCTCTTTGAACATGGCTTTCACCATAGACTCATGTAAAACGTCAACATCTTGACTCTATGGTCAATCTAATTTTAAAAATGTCTTTTGTGTTCCTGTTCGTATTTCTAAGAGGTTGGTTCATTTATCAGGAAAATGTAATCTGAAGTCCAGTGGGGCAATTCTGAATAACTTAATTACAGTTACTATGCATCCAGCTCCTATTTGTAGACCTGTGGGTCGAGTTGTACTGGACAAAATGCCTTATATCGTTTCACCTCTGGAATACAAGAATCATAAAGGTCTGAAAATGATGCATTTAAATGTAAGTCTCCTTCCTAAAATAGATCATATCAGGATCTGGGCTCTTCAGGCAAACCCTGACATTTTGTTTTTATCAGAAACTTGGCTATCAGGAAAAATCTTGGATTCAGACGTCGCTCTGGATGGTTATAGAATTTATAGGTCAGATAGAAAGGGTAAAGGTGGTGGTGTGGCTATTTTTATAAAAGAGCATTTTTCTGTTTCAATTCTAAAATATGAGTCTATTCCAAAACAATTTGAATTTTTGGCCCTGGGTTTACTTCTGGGCTCAAACTCGAATGTGACATTAATGGGTGTTTACCGCCCACCTTCTGCCAAGAAATGTCTACTAGTTAAGCTTACTGATCTTATCGCATCTTTCATCCGGACAGAAGTCCTAATAGCTGGTGATTTTAACTTGGACTGGGAAAGTCATGACTCTAATTGCTTACGAGATTTTAGTACTCAATTAAATTTGACTCAGCTAAGTAAAGAGCCAACACGCCCAAATTTTAAGGACTCTGTTAAATCCACTCTGATTGACATTATGCTCACGAATTGCCCGGATAAATATGTTGGAAGTGTTCGATCTAGATATAAGTGACCATTGTCCTATTGTGTGTATTAGAGACGTGCGAACTCCTAGATCTAAAACTCGTTTTATCTTCCAGAGAAATTTTAAGCAGTTTAATGAACAGGCTTTTTTACATGAATTACAATTGAGTGATATTGAATGCGTAACATCAATTGATGACTCAGATTTGGCTCTCCACAAGTTCTGTAGCATTTTAACTCCATTGTTGATATGCAGATACCTATGAAAACGTTGAGAGTTGAAAGCAAGTCCAACCCTTGGTTCACGGCAGAATTGGCAGAGATAATACGTAGCAGGGATGCTGCTTGGGCAAAGGCTCGGAGTACTGGCACTAAGTTCAGCTGGCAACTATTTAAAACACTTAGAAATAAATGTGTTAAATTAACTAGAAAATCTAAATCAGAGTACTTTGTTAACACCTTATCAGACTGTTATGGTAATCCGTCCAAATTCTGGAAAACTGTTAAATCTTTAAAGGGTAATGACGCTGTTTCACTTCCGCATCAAATTAACTCAGTCACTGGACCTATTACTGATAGAAAGGAGATTATCGATGCTTTTAATTATCATTTTGTTACTGCAGGAAATATTTTTGATTCAGTCTCAAGGTCAACTCATTTACATTCTGTTCTGAATACTGACGTAGACTGCTGTACAAGGGATGGGAAAAAACATGGATTATCTAATAGTTTTTCTCTTGGGCAATTTTCAGTCTCTGAGGTTCTTGATGCCTTACGATCTTTAGATTCTAAGAAATCTGTAGGTGCTGATTCCCTGGAACCTGGTCTGCTAAAATGTGGTGCTGCACTTATTGCTGGGCCATTAACTCATGTTTTAAATCTGACTCTATCGACAGGAATCATTCCTAAATTATGGAAATCTGCATATGTGTTACCTCTCCATAAAGGGGGTGATAGTACTGACCTTAATAATTATCGACCAATTTCTAAACTTCCATGTCTGGCTAAGATTCTTGAATCCTTGATAAGTTTGCAGCTCCGCTCCTTCATGGCTGAAAACTGCATTTTAAATGTAAATCAGTCAGGATTTCGTCCTGGACATAGCACTATTTCTGCAGCCACTTTAGTTTTAAATGATATTATAAATGCTCGTGATGCAAAAATGACCTGTGCTGCAATGTTTATTGGTTTGTCTAAAGCTTTTGACACAGTTGACCATGACATTTTGATGAATAGGTTGTCGTCAATTGGCTTTAGTCTTGCAACTTGTTCCTGGTTTCGCAACTATCTCAGTGATAGGACGCAGGCTGTTGTGATCGATGGAGCTAGCTCTAATAGCCTTGGAATTCAAAAAGGGGTTCCGCAGGGTTCTATCTTAGGACCTGTGCTCTTTACTATTTACATAAACAATATAGGTCAATTTGTAAATAGCTGTACGTCCCATCTCTATGCAGATGATACGATTTTATATGCTTGTGCTCCAACAATTAGTGATGCTGTGTCCATGTTGCAAGCTGATTTCACAGCTGTGCAGGAAGCATTTAATGATTTCAAACTTGTTCTAAACACGAACAAAACCAAATATATGTTGTTCATGAGGTCACACTAAAAACCTGCAGATGACGTTGCTATTTATTCTATGGATGGGTCTTTAATTGAATGTGTATCCTCTTACAAATATCTTGGAATTTGGGTGGATAATGATCTCTCATTTACAGTTTTTAGCAATCCCTTTGACCATTTTCTCAGAACCTTAATGTCATTTTCCACAACTCTAGACACAAAATTCACAACAGTAAACACTTGTAACACAGGCTCTCCAATGTTCAAAACATTGCATTGTGCATTCATATCTTTAAAGATACCTTGCATTTGCACAATCAATGGTTCAAACAATAGATTTATCATGGAATACCATGGGTACATTGATTTAGATCACCCAGACAAAAGATACCCATAGTTTCACTAGTTAGTTGTTTGTCCAATCATTAGTTATTGGTGTACAAAATTGATGATACATGTTCCATTATGGTACTACAAGCAAATGAATCCCTGTAAATGTACTTCTGTGGTAAAGAGAATAGTACAAACACAGTGGAATCATTGAACAAAATTTGAAATGTATTACTGTTATGAAATAGAATACAATCACAACATATGTTTATTTGAATCAAAGCAAAAATAATTAGCTATGAAATAGAAAAATAGAGACAGTACTGTAAAACATCAAATGCAGTGTTCCTCAACTTGCTTGCTGGTACTGTAAGAAACAAAACAGGAGTGATTACAGTACTTCTACATTGTCATCAACTCTGTGTTGTGGATTTGGCCACTGGTTCTCATCTACATCTCA
This sequence comes from Dallia pectoralis, assembly GCA_029465975.1. Classification (NCBI taxonomy): domain Eukaryota; kingdom Metazoa; phylum Chordata; class Actinopteri; order Esociformes; family Umbridae; genus Dallia; species Dallia pectoralis. The sequence continues at coordinate 19,197,373 of CM055734.1, read as the reverse complement.
TTGGATGTTTTCATCAGCCAAACATCTTGGATTTTTTATTTTTTTGCCTGAATTTCATTCGACACTCTATGCTGTTGCTGCCGCTGTCTTGGTCCGTGGCCTTGTCCTCTACCGCGTTCCCCCACACCTCTCAAACGAGGCCCACGACCACCTCTCAGAAAGGGTCCCTGCCATGCTATGCCATTCCTTTGACCAACACGTCTTCCTCGTCTTTCTCGTCTTCCTGCCACCACTGCTTGACCTCCATTGAGACCTGGATCACCTGCTGGCTCCATGTTACGAATCACTATGCTCTGGCAACTGGATCCAAATCCTTTATGTATATACTCATTCCACAATGTGCACTAAATCATCAGTAATGGGTTGGCTGAATTGGACAAGCAATTACAAGGGCCTGCATCTATACAGTGTAGTACTGTCAGTACTGTAAATAGTCTGAAAAGATGGTGCAGTATTTGGGACCATAGACACAGTCTCTGATGAAGCATTACAGTATGATAAAATATTAGGCTACATCCATGGATATTGTAGTCTAATTGGTTCATGCTCCACGCTAATTGGTGACAATAAATCTCAGTATCTTGAATCTTTCATGATTTACTGTAAACGTGGAATATTGTTTGTCCGTTTCCATAAAACTATGCATTAAGAGTAATGCAGCAAATACTTATCATTTTGACTAGTTGTATCAATTGATAGTTAGATGTGTAGAATGAAATGAACAGACTATCATTTCAAACGGAATGTAGGAATCGCATTTTGAAATAGTAGTACTTTGATGTTACATTGTATCATATTGAACTGGTGATAAAAGTTAAATGAACAAATGATCTTCAGTTTAGGTGTATTGTATCCAAGCAATTGAAAAAACGTGCTAGAGTTTTGAGAAAAGTGCATTTAGATCTTCGGTTGTGAGTTTTGTGTCTAGAGTTGTGGAAAATGACATTAAGGTTCTGAGATAATGGTCAAAGGGATTGCTAAAAACTGTAATTCCTAGATCTTTGGCTTTAAAAACAAGATCTCAGAGTGGCCTAGTTTTAGAGACTCCCCTGGTAACCTCTGAACTAGGTAAATCAGCTTTTTCTTATAGAGCTCCACATGTATGGAACAAGATTCAAAAGGAACTCAAATTGAATGCATTGGTGTCCATGTGTCAATTTAAAAAAATGATGATACAATTTTATAGAGAGGAATGTGTCTGTTTTGAATTTGTTGCAAATACTATCTGTCTGTACAATTAATATTGTATAGTGTGCATTTTATATGTGTTTGTACTACTGTAAAAATCATTGCTGTACCCAGGGCGCACTTGAAAATGAGATCTAGGTCTCAATGTGTTCTTTCCCTGGTAAAATAAGTTTAAAAAAATAAAAATAAATAAAGGTATAGGGAAAACATGACATGGATTTCAGGAGAAATCACTTTCGTTAATGTATTGGTTAAGGCAAGTAAAATGGATTTGGGAAATGGACCGGCTGGAATTTTATATTTTCGGTGCTGAAAAGAAAGACGTTATGTACTAGCAGTCACATCGATATTGCCCGCATAATCATACCGTATGATCAAATATTTGGGGGGAAAAATTGTCCTTCCTTGACTATTGGGGGGACGTGTCCCCCTGTCCCCCCATAGGATTACGCCTATGCATAAATCTCATTTAAGGGGTCCTGAAATACTTTCTTGGATGCAAGTGCACCTTGGAGACAAAACCGTTGACTTAGACAATGGAGAAGCAGCAGCAAAATACTATTTGACGAAGTACACACCCACACGCACACACACCCCCACCCCCACACAAACACCTACACACAACCCCACACACACACCTACACACACCTACACACACCCCCACACACACACACCCCACACGCACCAACACACACCCACACACACACACCCACACGTACACACACACACACACCCACACGAACACACACACACCCCCACACAAACACCTACACACACCCCCACACACACACCCACACGAACACGAACACACACCCCCACACAAACACCTACACACACACCCCCACACACACCCCCACACACACACCTACACACACCCCCACACAAACACCTACACACACCCCACACACACACACACCCACAAACATCCATGGCGCCATCACATGGTTTTTAATGGAGTCATTTACTGCTCTTCCGAGTATTGACAGCATCAACACAACAAGTCCCCACTTGGATCAATCAAAAACAGCAAGCTGACACACATGTAAAACACACTGGTTAGACTGTAGCCTCTATTACGCACACTCCCATGTGCTTAGACCACAACCGGATCCAAGGTCTGGAATGAGAGGTCATCAAAACAAAGAAAGTGCAAGTTCTCGGTAACGAATAGCTCACTCTGCTAATAAAGTGAAAGCTCTGCAGAACGAGGGGCTTGTGGGATTTAAAATGTCTCCGTTCCTAGTTTTATCCAGTAGGATCTAATACCTCGGGCATCTCTCATCTCTTCTTTGCCTGCAGATCTCTGTGCTTATCGAGCCTAATGGGTAATGTGAATAACATGGCAACGTTAAGAGTCTTGCCGTCTCCAACAATCCTCTTAATCGACAAAACCATTCATAATGGTTTCCAGTGTGGTTTCAGATTCTGTTGGATTCTGACATATATTAGGTTTGTTGGTGTCAAGCATTTCTGCAAGCATTTGTTTAATTACTCAAAATAATTACTCCAAAGAACGAATATACCCACACAGCAAAAGACGGAAAGTACAAGATGGTGCCAGGAAACACAGATGTCCAGTTTCCAGCACTCAGACAAGTTTTGGTATTTATTTTCCCTAGTTCTCCAATTTCTTACTATGTTTGCTCGTAACAGTTGTCACAAACCACACATTTGATTAGAGGTCACTATCCTCACGTCCGATTAGAGGTCACTAACCACACAACCGATTAGAGGTTACTAACTACATGTCCGATTAGAGGTCACTAACCACACAACCGATTAGAGGTTACTAACCACATGTCCGATTAGAGGTCACTAACCACACGTCAGATTAGAGGTCACTAACCACACGTCAGATTAGAGGTCACTAACCACACAACCGATTACAGGTCACTAACCACACGTCAGATTAGAGGTCACTAACCACACGTCAGATTAGAGGTCACTAACCACACCTCAGATTACAGGTCACTAACCACACGTCAGATTAGAGATCACTAAACAAACGGCCGATTAGAGGTCACTAACCACACAACCGATTACAGGTCACTAACCACACGTCAGATTAGAGGTCACTAACCACACGTCCAATTAGAGGTCACTAACCACACGTCCGATTAGAGGTCACGAACCACACGTCAGATTAGAGTTCACGAACCACACGTCAGATTAGAGGTCACTAACCACACAGTTAGATTAGAGGTCACTAACCACACAACCGATTAGAGGTCACTAACCACAGGTCATATTAGAGGTCACTAACCACATGTCTGATTAGAGGTCACTAACCACACGTCCGATTAGAGGTCACCAACCACACATTTGATTAGAGGTCACTAACCTCACGTCCGATTAGAGGTCAATAACCACACATTTGATTAGAGGTCACTATCCACACATTTCATAAGAGGTCACTAACCACACATCTGATTAGAGGTCATTAATCAAAGATCAGATTAGAGGTCACTAGGAATAGTAACAGAACCAGGTCCATCAAGCTGGTAGGCTTCCACCTTCATCATAGTTACAGAACCAGGTCCATCAAGCTGTTAGGCTTCCACTTTCATCATAGTTACAGAACCAGGTCCATCAAGCTGGCGGGATTCCACCTTCATCATAGTTACAGAACCAGGTCCATCAAGCTGTTAGGCTTCCACTTTCATCATAGTTACAGAACCAGGTCCATCAAGCTGGCGGGATTCCACCTTCATCATAGTTACAGAACCCGGTCCATCAAGCTGGTAGGCTTCCACCTTCATCATAGTTACAGAACCCGGTCCATCAAGCTGGTAGGCTTCCACCTTCATCATAGATACAGAACCAGGTCCATCAAGCTGATAGGCTTCCACCTTCATCATTGTTACAGATCCAGGTCCATCAAGCTGGTAGGCTTCCACCTTCATCATTGTTACAGATCCAGGTCCATCAAGCTGGTGGGCTTCCACCTTCATCATAGATACAGAACCAGGTCCATCAAGCTGGTAGGCTTCCACCTTCATCATTGTTACAGATCCAGGTCCATCAAGCTGGTGGGCTTCCACCTTCATCATAGTTACAGAACCCGGTCCATCAAGCTGGTAGGCTTCCACCTTCATCATAGTTACAGAACCCGGTCCATCAAGCTGGTGGGCTTCCACCTTCATCATAGTTACAGAACCCGGTCCATCAAGCTGGTAGGCTTCCACCTTCATCATAGATACAGAACCAGGGAACGTCTGTGGAAATATGACCGATAACACCGGGAGGTCCATGATGATGGTGATACCGTATGGATTAAAACCATGTGCACTTCAGCCCCACTTTAATGATTAGTTACACTATTCCTACACTATTAGTTAGTTAAGTGTTAACATGTCCACCATAATTTCGGTGCCCTATAACGCTAACATTGCTGAGCTAATGATAAATAGCTTCCTCCTAGCTTCCTCCTTTCTGAAGAATTCAAAAGCCCATTACTTGCAATTAAATGACCAAACATCACGATGACTCTACAATATGCGTAGGACCCGGGCATTTTGAATCCTTTTAATACAATATATGTACAGATTCCCGGGCGATGCATAAAGCCAGAGTACTACACGCAGCCATATCCCACCCGAATAACAGGCTCGCATACAGTATGAAGAATGCTGTTAACAGATTACAGCTCAGCTTTTAGGACCATAGTGCCTATTTGTGTGTGGGGGGTAGGTGGGGGGTGCAGGAGGTTCTCCATACGTGCTTACGCTGCAGGAAAGAGCAACAGTGCCTATAACACTATTCCTTCAATAGTCCTAGACTATTCCTTCAATATTCCTACTCTATTCATACACTATTCCTACAAAATTCCTACTCTATGCATACACTATTCCTACAATATTCCTACACTATTCATACACTATTCCTTCAATATTCCTACACTATTCCTTCACTATTCATACACTATTCCTACACTATTCATACACTATTCATTCAATATTCCTACACTATTCCTACACTATTCCTTCAATATTCCTACAATATTCCTTCAATATTCCTACTCTATTCACACACTATTCCTACAATATTCCCACTCTTTTCATACACTATTCCTACAATATTCCTACACTATTCATATACTATTCCTTCAATATTCCTACACTATTCTTACACTATACCTTCACTATTCATACACTATTCCTACAATATTCCTACACTATTCATACACTATTCCTTCAATATACCTACACTATTCCTACACTATTCCTTCAATTGTCCTACACTATTCATTCAATATTCCTACACTATTCCTACAATATTCCTACACTTTTCCTTCACTATTCCTACACTATTCCCACACTATTCCTTCACTATTCCTACACTATTCATACACCTTTCCTACACAATTCCTTCAATATTCCTATACTATTCCTTAAATAGTCCTACACTATTCCTACACTATTCCTACACTATTCCTTCAATATTCCTACACTATTCCTACAATATTCCTTCAATATTCCTTCAATATTCCTACACTATTCCTACACTATTCATACACTATTCCTACAATATTCCTACACTATTCCTACAATATTCCTACACTTTTCCTTCACTATTCCTACACTATTCCTACACTATTCCTACAATATTCCTACACTATTCCTACAATATTCCTACACTTTTCCTTCATTATTCATACACTATTCCTACACTATTCCTACACTACTGCTACACTATTCCTTCAATATTCCTACACTATTCCTACACTATTCATACACCTTTCCTACACTATTCATATACCTTTCCTACACAATTCCTACACTACTGCTACACTTTTCCTACACCTTTCCTACACTATTCCTTCACTATTCCTTCACTATTCCTACACTATTCCTACACTATTCCTACATTACTGCTACACTATTCCTACACTATTTCAGCAAACAACATCTGCTACAGTTTGTGTGCGACTACAGTTTGACTAACACAGGTTGATTTGTTTTGGAGGCTGACACACTGTAGCACTGTAACAGGGTGAATCACCTTCTTAGCTTCTTTGGGGTCTCCTCAGGAATGAGTCATCCTCCCAGTCATAACCGCCCTCACACACACAATAAGGCTCCCATACTCTGTATGCTTGTCACTGGCATTCAATGCTTCTCGACGTGTGACGTGCGTGCGGTGGGGGAAGCCCCGTGCCTGCAGGGATGTGCACGTGCATGCTTGTATGTGCACTCGTACATAAAAGGTATTTCATGTGGCAGGATGACTCATAAACCGGTCAGGGAGTGGCTTCGAGGATTTCATTTAGGGCATACCCAGATCTAGACAGTATGGCGGCTTCTAGACAAGAGACACAACAAGAGTGCGTTGCACGTGTAATTAAATACCTGTTTCCAGCAACCGACCTTCGTCAGAGAGGCCGTTTACAGCAATCCATTCTCCAATGACTTGCTTGCATTTACCTTTCTAATGTGGTGTTCACAGCTGTGTAAAATGGCTGCCCTTCACAATCAACACATCTCCTTTAATGGGAGGTGCAAGTGAAGATCCAATCTGAGATGAAAGCAGCCTCTTACACACACCGAGAACTCATTTCATCACGGATGACTTCAGAATGAATGTAAGGTAGAGAGATGTGAGGCTGCATAGGGAGATGTGAGGCTGCATAGGGAGATGTGAAGCTGCATAGGGAGATGTGAGGCTGCATAGGGAGATGTGAGGCTGCATAGGGAGATGTGAGGCTGCATAGGGAGATGTGAGGCTGCATAGGGAAATGTGAGGCTGCATAGGGAGATGTGAGGCTGCATAGGGAGATGTGAGGCTGCATAGGGAGATGTGAGGCTGCATAGGGAGATGTGAGGCTGCATAGGGAGATGTGAGGCTGCATAGGGAAATGTGAGGCTGCATAGGGAGATGTGAGGCTGCATAGGGAGATGTGAGGCTGCATAGGGAGATGTGAGGCTGCATAGGGAGATGTGAGGCTGCATAGGGAGATGTGAGGCTGCATAGGGAGATGTGAGGCTGCATAGGGAAATGTGAGGCTGCATAGGGAGATGTGAGGCTGCATAGGGAGATGTGAGGCTGCATAGGGAGATGTGAGGCTGCATAGGGAGATGTGAGGCTGCATAGAGAGATGTGAGGCTGCATAGGGAGATGTGAGGCTGCATAGGGAGATGTGAGGCTGCATAGAGAGATGTGAGGCTGCATAGGGAGATATGAGGCTGCATAGGGAGATGTGAGGCTCCATAGAGAGATGTGAGGCTGCATAGAGAGATGTGAGGCTGCGTAGAGAGATGTGAGGCTGCGTAGAGAGATGTGCAATGAAAAGTAGTTCTCGTTTATGAAGGGGTAGTCATGTGTCTGTGTTACTGGACCCCTGTACATCCACCAAGGGAGACTGAAGAAGCAGAGAGCTGGTTGGTTGAAAGTGTACCAAACAGCCGTTGAGCCTGGAGAACCACATGGTTTATTAAACATCCGTAAAGGCAGGAGTTCAGAGACCATCTCAGGTTAGGGTGATAGACATCTTCCGTTCAAAATAATCCATTCTCATCCATGAAGCCACGGCCATTGTCTGAAATCAAACAGATGCACCTCACCACAAGACAAAACCAAAGCGGTTCTGGGCCCTTTTCTCAACTTTTCTCAAGGGTTGTTCCTGATATGATGTGGGGAGGCGGTGGAGACAGTTTTGTCCAGCCATTCTTTGGTCTGTGTGTTAGGCCAGACCTTGTAAACTGGTTACCAACGCTTTTCTGTCTACCACCATATCAAAGCACCTTTAAATCAGAGTGGTTCAATGACCAGCCCTGTAAATAGGCTGCATTTAAATGCATTTATTTGGACATTGCAGATACAGATGTGGAGAGCAGTTCTGCTATAATCGTTGACCAGTGAACGCTTCTCGTCACCCATCTGCGTCCACAATGCTACACACTCACATACACACTCAAAAGCCTGCTCATTCACACAGAGCCACACACTCACACACACACACACACTCACACACACACACACACACACACACACACACAGAGTGCTGGACAGCTGGTGTGCTTGATAAGCAGGAAACACAGTAAGTTGTAAGGGTCAGAGAGCTAAGAGAGACGATTAAAGAACATAATCTATTTAACCTCTTATGACAGGGAATTACAGTGAGCAAAAGCCTGGCTACAGATAACACTCTCCTTATGTAGTCTATACATTCAAATGCAACAGACTGCCTGGCTACAGATAACACTCTCCTCATGTAGTCTATACATTCAAATGCAACAGACTGCCTGGCTACAGATAACACTCTCCTCATGTAGTCTATACATTCAAATGCAACAGACTGCCTGGCTACAGATAACACTCTCCTCATATAGTCTATACATTCAAATGCAACAGACTGCCTGGCTACAGATAACACTCTCCTCATGTAGTCTATACATTCAAATGCAACAGACTGCCTGGCTACAGATGACACTCTCCTCATGTAGTCTATACATTCAAATGCAACAGACTGCCTGGCTACAGATAACACTCTCCTCATGTAGTCTATACATTCAAATGCAACAGACTGCCTGGCTACAGATAACACTCTCCTCATGTAGTCTATACATTCAAATGCAACAGACTGCCTGGCTACAGATAACACTCTCCTCATGTAGTCTATACATTCAAATGCAACAGACTGCCTGGCTACAGATAACACTCTCCTCATGTAGTCTATACATTCAAATGCAACAGACTGCAATGCACTGCTTTTGGTTACTATGACAGCAAAGATATATTTAAAAGATAAGGGATGGGCTGGTGGCATCATAAACTCAGAGTCAGAAGTTCTTGTTACATAGGGCCAGGGCCGTGGCTAACGCAGGGAAAGGAGGGTATGATTCAATGGGTCCAAGCTTAAAAATATGTGAGGGGCCCCAGGTATATTTTTGTCAGGGGGCCCAGGATTCCTGGCAGTGGCCCTGCATAGAGCTATATGATTACACAATTACTATACTTGTCACAAATCTTCCAGGCCCTTATGACATCTGAACTCATCCATTATCAGTTTGCAAAAACCATTTGATGAGTGTTAGCCAAATGCTAAATTAGCATACATTTTCCCCCCACAACATTTTCCCACAAAGCACCAGAGTGACATCACAGCATCAGACACCAGACAGGAACAAGGAACAGGTGACCACATCATGTCAGTCACGTCAGTTGTTATTTGTTACTTACACTGGTAGATATTACAAACACCATGTATTCTGTCAACTGAATTGTTTTTCAGAAGCATTATGAATAAGGACGGTTTCTGAGTAAAGGAATCGTACTGTCCATATTTAATACAAGTAGCCCACCTTACATGGTAATTTTAATCTAAGCAAATCTGGTGCTACAACTAGTTTTGCAGCGTCTAAAATCAAAAGACCCCAACACTGTTACTAATTACTAACTGAAGCATGCCACTGGATTGCACATGACTAAGATTATATTCTGTATTTTAAGATCCGGCATAATTTTTTTATGTATGAAAGATAGCGAAGGGAATTGCAGAAACAAAGCAGACACGTTTATTTTCTCAAACAGACCTGGGGCCTCAATCGTAAAACTTTGGCAGTGGATTTGCGTCAAAAGGTTGCAGACGCTGTGATTGCCGCAGCCTCAGAAAGTCAGACCGTGGCCGAACAAAAAAAGCGTTCAGAAATCAAAGTCGATGCCAAAAAGTGTCTAGCGCCTCATTGCAGAAGTGTATAACTGGTAAGTGAAATGAGTAAAATAAATGCAGTCAAGTCACATGTATGTAGGCTACACAATGACACTAAATTTATACAAAATAATCTTTCTTCCAGTTGCTGGGTGTTCCAGCAGGGCCAGTGGTTCCGGTGCTGCAGCCGAGCAGCCGGCTTGGCCCAGGGTCTCCGCGGCCCTTTGGCGTTCTCAACCCTCCAGCAGCAACCGTGTCCTCAACGAAGCCAGCAGCAGTATTTGGCTCGCCACGTTTATAAATGAGGCCCCTGGTTGTTGTTCCTCAATTCTGTTGCCTCCTGCTTAGAATATTGTTTTATATTTAGTGGAAAACAATGTTGCCGTTAGATGCTAGTGCTGTCAATAGCTAGCTATGGTGTTAGCCGAATGAAATATGGTGGATCATTTTAGCTAGCTAGAAAATGCAACACCAAATCTAAAACTTTGTGACAGATAATTTTCTGGCTTTAACTGCTTATGATTCGCTATCTTTATAGATGGTCTCGTTTTTTCACGGCTCAGTAAGTGGGTGTTTGTAAAAAGGGATTAATAAAATACATAGAATTTGAAAAATAATTTGAATACACAATACCAAATCTCTGGAGCGAGATCCCAAAAATGTTTATTAATGCAAACAAAATAAATAGAACTTGGTGATAGCTGCTGGCGTGAGATCCCAAAGGTGTTTATTAATGCAAACAAAATAAATAGAACTTGGTGACGTCAGCTGTTGCACCTTGCTTGCTCTTTGCTTCAGGGTTTGAGTCGTTCAATGTTGCTTTCTGTAACATTATAGTGTAACAAAAATCTATACTTAAATCTATACCTAAAAACAAACAGGAAAAAAGGAAAAGACAAAAACATTAATAGACAAAATACAGGCATACACAAACAAGTTTTGGGGGATTCAGTAAGTGCAATTATTAAATAACAGCTCATTAAAAAGAGAAACGTCGGGAACCACTGTGTCAAACGGATTAAGGGACTTTTTCGAGGGCCATCTTAAGACTTTGTCACCATAGTTGAGAAATGGCAGGATGTCCATTTTTAAAAGTCTATACTTGGCAACCTGGGTGAATGATGACCTGTTGCAGAACAAGAAACCCATTCTGGATGTAACTTTAGACTGCAGGTGCGTAGTATGGACATATCACACACCAAATACCAAAATATTTATAGGTATCGACATACTCAAACTCCGTCCCATTCAGGGCAATGGTGTTTCTGGCGCAGGCCAGTTGAGTTAGCCTCATAATAACATGTTCTGCTTTTAGATTTCTGGAGACGGCATGCTGGATGTTAGTATAGCTATGGCGTAAAACAGCATCAGTATTCAGTGAGTGGTCGCTTGTATACACTGTAGTGCCGTTGGTATGAAGGCAAAAAAAGCAATATAAGCAAACACAACTTCATTAATATACACAGAAAACAGGGTCTTCTCGTTGTATCATGTACACACTGTGGTTTTATTGGGCTGACTGCCTCTGAATATGACACTAGGCATTAGTCACTTCCAGTTGGCCAAATTCAGCAAAGTTGCTACTTTAAAACTAAAACTGAACGTGGTCAGGGTGAAAAAAGAAATAGCCAGTCAGTGAAGTTGACCTGGTGTTTATGCATCTTTTTTGAACTCACTCGAATGATCCCAGATTAGATACAGTACATGCCCAACCAGCTAACGTGGGTATATAGGTATCGAGTTGCATATACAGATATATATATATATATTTATAAATACACTGCTGTTCAAATGTTTGGGGTCACATAGACATTGATGAAATTTGAATAATTTGAAAGTTTGAATACCAAATGGAATCCTCAGACTTTTAGCTTTCGGGCTGTCAATGTGTTGAGGCAATTTGAAGAGATTTTTCCCATGCTTCCTAAAGAATCTTCCAGAAAGTTCTTCTTAGTGATCCGACACCTCAAACTTCGATTTGTCTGTCATAACACTTTTTTCCAATCTTCCTCAGTCCAGTGTCTGTGTTTATTTTGCCATCTTAATCTTGTGTTTGTATTGGCCAGTCTGAGAAATGGCTTTTCCTAGGCAACTCTGCCTAGAAGGCCAGCTACCCGGAGTCATCGCTTCACTGTTGACGTTGAGACTGGTATGTTTTGTGGCTACTATTTAATGAACCTTCCAGCTTTCCAACTAGACACTCAAATGTATTTGTCCTCTAACTCAGTTGTGCATCGGAGCCTCCCACTCTTTCTATTCTGGTTATAACCAGTTTGCGCTGTTCTGTAGAGGCACTAGTACGTATCATTGTACAAGATCTTCAGTTTCTTGTCAATTTCTCGCATGGAGAAAAGAATAGACTTAAAAGTTTCAGAAGAAAGTTCTTTGTTTCAGGCCATTTGGAGCCTATAATCCAACCCACAATAGCGAAGGCTCTTGACACTCAACTTGCCTATTGAAGGCCAGTTGTAATGATTTTTCTTATGCTTTAACCAGCACTACGGTTTTCAGCAGTCCTTACGTAATAGCATTGGGCTGTTCCAATGATCAATTAGTCTGTAAAAATTCGAAACTTGGATTAACAAACACAATGACACACTGTAAGGACTTTGACAGGGTGTGATGATTTTCTATAGGCACTGTACATATGTATATATTTCAATATAATTTTTATCATTACAGACATTTCACAGCTTTTTCAATCCCAATTCGGCCTTTCAGAAAATATCTTCCCACCCCCTGAAACCAGTTCCTGAAAACATCAGAAAGGGCCTTGAAATACCGCTAGTGGGGTTAACAGTTAGTTCAATTACTATCCAAATTGCTATGGGGCGTTATGGTTCCGGATGGCCGACCTTAAGACCACTTATACTCACAAAATAAATGACAACAGTTGAGTTCAGGTTTTGGATTCCCCTTATCACCGTTTTGACAGACAGCTATTCATGTCTAAACGTAACTAAAAGGCACCCATGTCAAAACCCACTTCACCTTTAGACATGTATCCCACTTGGAATGAATATACAGTTTCAAACAACTATGTTAGCTCAATGGAAATGTCTGCGTGCTGAAAGTAGACAAACAGAAGGACCCGGACGTGTGCACGCGCACGCGGAATCCCGCGGAAAAACTGTGACATTTCCCCAGTGTTACTATGGCAACTCGGCTCCAGCTCGAACCGTGGGGAACATAGGGCTTTTTCTTAATGAGTGAAAACAGGTTGGTTTTCACCTCCGCAGCTGACACGCTACGGTCGCAGCGCACACACGCACACACACACACACACACGCCACACACACACACGCACACACACACACATACATACACACACACACACACAGCACTCCAGTGCAAGATGCTGCATCAGATTATAGTATTGGCACATCAGATGTCTTGTAGCTGGAGCTTTACAGTGACCGTCTGTCTCACTATCTGTGCGGATGGCATGGTATTAGTTGGTCTATGTTGCCATGTTTCTATAAGTGGCCGTGTGTTAAGGCGCAGACCGTAGGTTTGATATCTCTGTGACTGTGACTCTCGCCCCTCTTTGTGTTGGCTCAAACGGGATTTTGGCTGGGTTGGTTTGAGCACAGTACCCGTTCCAGCTTTAAAGAGCTGATTTGATACGGGGCTCAGCAAGCTAATGTGGAAGAGATTGCAATCTAACGCTATCGACGCCACATTCTCAGGGTGACCCCCCTAATAGTGCACACACACACACGCACACACACACACACACACACACACACACACACACACACTGTACTGTGAGTGAGGACAGGGCTGACAGGGTTAAGTTCCCTGTAATCTTCCAACCCAAACAGAATGGTTTGCAAATTGAATGGAAAAACTACTGGACAGATCTTTTCTCATTCCGGATTAAAATGACAGGTTTTGGATTGATGACACAGCTGCCTCTGTGTTCTGGACTGTAATATCCGCCTGTTTTGATTCAATCAAGTATAAATGTAGTTTGATATGTCACAGTACAGTAGTGGAATCCTATTTGATGTGTTCCTGTAAGTGTGTGTTCTCGAGGGAATTGAATTCATGTTCAGCTTGCTGCCTCTCGACAGACAGTCCAACGGTCAAAACATACACCGCTGTTACATATTCTCTTTCTCTCTCTCTCCTTTTTTCTATCAAATAATTTTTGCTCCCCTCTCTCTCCATATTTGGTCTCAATCATGAGATAATCAAGGGATAAAAGGTTCGATCGAAAGGCAAATCCAAAATGGCCCCAGGGAAAACAGACTCTTGTTAATTTAACTTTGGAAGGTTTTAGCGGTGATTCTCGGGTTGGGGAGGAATGTTCTGTAGCTCAGCACTCTGTCCTTCAGCTGCCGCGGGGTTAAAAAAACTGGAACGGTAAATAATGGCTTCCTCTGTTCACACATACCTGCATGGACCAGGTTTCATTACAAAACACGAGCCCCTTCCTTGAGGCCTCGTTCCATCCCCATATTTAGTCAGCAGATCTTAGGAACATGAACTGTTTCGCAATTAAGCCAATGAAATAGACTTTAATCACATAACACGGGTTGTGTTTCATTGCAAAAAAACTGTTCCTGTTCCCTCTGACCTTCACAAGTCCAATTTGCTTCAGGTAGGTGAAGGAAACACGTGGCATTAAAAGGTTAGAGCAACCGCTACGTGTTTTCCAGCCATTTGTGACTCTTGCACATTTGCAATGAGGTTGCATATTTGAACGACACTCCATCTGAGCGTGGCCGTGCCTTCGGCTGTTGCCAAAAACATTTTCAATGTTGGTCGTTCCTTTCTTCCCCCCGGTAACGCAGTGAAAGGGAATGAAGGGATGACCAAAGAACCCCTACTAATTAACCCGGCTGGTTATACAAGAGTTGGATTAAAGCCACGTTACACAACTCTCGGATGGATGAACTGAACAGAGCCGGGTTAAACAGGGCCCACGACACCCAGCTGTGTAAAGCTGACACATAGGATATGTCTCAATACTCAAGCCCTGGTTATGCTGGGAACGCTCGAAGACTCGCTTGTGTGCGTGTCCTGTGAGAAGGCGTTTTCCGAGGGTTTAAACATAAACCACAGGATATTTCTGACTTTGGGGACAGGAAGGGATGGAGGGGGAGAGAGGGAGAGAGAGAGAAGGGAAGGTGGAGGGTGGGAGAGGAAAGGAGGGAGAGAAATAATGTGATTGGGGGCTGCTGGAGAAAGAGAGGGAGATGGCCAGTCACGAAAGAAAAACAAGAGACCAAAGAAAAAAAAAATCGGGAAGTAGTGGGAAGAGAGAAAGTGAGAAAGAGTGACGAAGAGGCTAATGTGGACAAGTTAGAATAGAAAGAAAATGGGAGGTGGTGTCTTCGTTAAAAAAGTAGAAAGGCTGGAGAGGTAGAGGGACTATGAGAAAGGGGTACAGAAGTATGTTTATTGACAATTATTTGTGAAGTCACCTGTTGACAACCTTAGTTTTTATTACTTTGATGATGTTTTATTGTAAATCAATAAGAATGCTTTGGCAGTGTGTATATTTATACGTGATGCCAATAAAGCAAATTGAAAAACTGTGAAGGGTAAAGTGAGGTAGTGGCGAGAGGACGGTGTATGGAGAGAATGTGGAAAAGAGAGAGTGAGCATTTGGTAGAGAGAGAGCATGTGGTAGAGAGAGAGAGAGAGAGAGAGAGCATGTGGTAGAGACAGAGCATGTGGTAGAGAGAGAGAGAGCATGTGGTAGTGACAGAGCATGTGGTAGAGAGAGAGTGCATTTGGTAGAGACAGAGCATGTGGTAGAGAGAGAGTGCATTTGGTAGAGACAGAGCATGTGGTAGAGAGAGAGAGAGAGCATGTGGTAGAGACAGAGCATGTGGTAGAGAGAGAGAGAGCATGTGGTAGAGAGAGAGAGAGCATGTGGTAGAGAGAGAGCATTTGGTAGAGAGAGAGAGCATGTGGTAGAGAGAGAGAGAGAGCATGTGGTAGAGACAGAGCATGTGGTAGAGACAGAGCATTTGGTAGAGAGAGAGAGCATGTGGTAGAGAGAGAGAGAGCATGTGGTAGTGACAGAGCATGTGGTAGAGAGAGAGAGCATGTGGTAGTGACAGAGCATGTGGTAGAGAGAGAGTGCATTTGGTAGAGACAGAGCATGTGGTAGAGAGAGAGTGCATTTGGTAGCGAGAGAGAGAGCGAGAGAGAGAGCGAGAGCGAGAGAGAGAGCGAGAGAGAGAGAGCATTTGGTGGATAGAGAGCATGTAGTAGAGAGAGAGAGATAGAGAGAATGTCGTAGAGAGAGAGAGATAGAGAGAATGTCGTAGAGAGAGAGAGATAGAGAGAGAGAGATAGAGAGAATGTCGTAGAGAGAGAGAGAGAGATAGAGAGAATGTCGTAGAGAGAGAGAGAGAGATAGAGAGAATGTCGTAGAGAGAGAGAGATAGAGAGAATGTCGTAGAGAGAGAGAGATAGAGAGAATGTCGTAGAGAGAGAGAGACAGAGAGCATGTCGTAGAGAGAGAGAATGTCATAGAGACAGAGAGAGACAGAGAGACAGAGAGAATGTCGTAGAGAGAGAGAGAGCATGTCGTAGAGGTGGTGTTGGAGGTGGAGGAAGTGCAGAGGTTCAGTCTGTCTAGCGAAGCTGGCCAGCCTCCAGAACTCTGATCTCTAACCAGCCATGAAATTCCTGCTGCCTCCATAAACCAAACGGCATAAGGAAGACTCACGCCCTGCAATGGGGGTTGGTGGGACCTGTGTGCTTGTTTGTGTGTTTTGTTGTGACCACAGAGTCCCAAGCAGAGGAGGCCAGGACAGATGAGTGATGCAATCCACCGAAGAGAGGGAAAAGATAGGAGGGCGGCAGACTGGAGGAAGAAGGTGGTGAAGCGGGAGGGAGGGAGACCCGTCAAGTTTTAACTCTAGGAATGTGCTGATGAACATCTCGGAATGAGGTAGAACTGCATGCTGGGAAAGTGTGAAGTGACACCACCCGCTGCTAGGTCAAATCAGTAACCTGTATTTCTGTATTCAACGACAGGAGAACTTCCTGTTGAATGAGCTGTTGAATAGAACCAGTTTCCCAGGGCTCGTTCTGAAAGCCATTTAATTCTTAATGACATTCTATCGTTTCATCAATGGCCTGGACTTAATTCTAACTCAGTCGAGAGCAAAGCATCTCTTTTTAAAGAGCAATATCCTGTTGATAGAAGGTAAGGTAGATATTATGTCACAAGCTTTATTATTGCGCTCTTCATCGGTGTGGGGTTGAAGGTTACAAAGCACTAAGGGGAATTATCTTTTTGAATAATTCCAACCGCTTTGATGTCTCGACGCTAACGTGAGAACCTCCTAGCCAACTTAATCTGTCTTCAGAGTTCGTACCGAAGTCAAGGATGCAGAACACATTGCAGACATGTTGTATCTCAAAATAATTCTCAGATGACGATATGAGTCAGTTGCTTCCGGAGTCTGCTTTTGCATCTCAGGCATTGACAATAAAGAAAGTAATAAAAACAGAAGATACATACAGTTTAATCTCTGAGTCATTGGGTTCATGCATCCAGATATATAAGGGTTACAGGATTGCAGCTACTATTTTCTGGACATCCTGTCTGTGGTTTGGAGTCCGGCCACTAAAGAAACTGGAAAAAAGAGTAGTGAGAGTAAGACTGTAATAGCAGGTCTGGATAACGCACTGTGTGTGTGTGTGTGTGTGTGTGTGTGTGTGTGTGTGTGTGTGTGTGTGTGTGTGTGTGTGTGTGTGTGTGTGTGCGTGCGTGCGTGTCTGTGTGACAGGTCTGGAATGGCCTCTGTGTCTCCTGGCAGTGTTAAAGCATATTAGGGAGTTAGCCCATTAGCCTTCACAGAGCTTCATAAGCAAAGAGCAGCAGTCTGTGACTACCTTGGCCCCACTTCCAGGGCTTAGCCAAGAAGCTGTAATTATGGGTAGAGATTCAGATTCATTGACAAAAACAACTGGAAGCCTCTCCAACGTCTCCACAGAGTTAACAAAGGCAGACGATCCCAAGTCCCGAGGACGACACAGGAAGGCTTTTTGTTAGGAACGACGCCAGTGCAAAGAGCGTTTAAAAGTCCAATCGTGTTCCACAGCAATGCATGGGCTTTCGTTCGGTTCATTCATGTCCGTTCGAAAAGCCTTCGTGAGTATGGTTTCATAAAACCCTCTGAATGAGATGGAAGTGGACAGTCACCGCAGAATAAATGCCAAGCTGGACCGAGTCGAGTCGGTCTGGCATTAGCCGATTGTGGTTGGATGGGAGAAGAGAGAGACAAAGACGCTGTGGTATATTTTCCTCGGCCAGATCAGTAGACGCAGCTCAGTGTGATGTTCTGTTGTTTACCAACAGCATTTCGGGTCATCATCTGCTTGGATGTGACTCAACGCAGGCTTTCAGGCAAACACGATTAATGTCTTGTGAGGACACCCTCTCACCCGCGACACTTCCAAATCAAAGTGTTTGCATGACTCTAGCTGACAAACCTTGCCAGAATTCTCCTTTGACTGATGAATATTAAATGATAATTTGGGAGTTAAAGAACGGGTTTCTTTGCACACAGTGGATTTTTCGGTCCTTTTGTTCGTGTGAATCTGCCACTTATCGTCAGCAGGCATATTTTGGTGACGCGGAGGTGTCTCACTCTGTGGCAGAGAAAACACGTCTCTATTTTGAGGCGTTGTTTTGCTGAGCTCATCTCACCTCTTTACCAAGAATTTGCATCACATTTCCATGAGAACATAGGGCTTTGGTCAGAATCCCCTGCAGTGCAGCCAGTGTATCAATGCCATGCTTGTGTGCATCCAGGTGTGTGTGTGCGACTGCTCGCATTCATCTGAACGTGCGCGAGTCCGTGTCTGAGTGTACACGCATGTAGACAGGCAAATGTGGTGGCTAGCCTCTAGGCAGGAGTTGAAAACCACAGCCCCCGGTACTCAACAGAGCTCTGGCTGGGTGACTCACCACCCCCGGAAGAAGCAGAATGCTTACAGAAGTCATTAAGGGAGATGTAAGGTATGGATTTCCTCTGTCGATGAAAAAAGAAAAACGCTGGCAGCAGCCCAGGCTCCCAGTGATCCTTGCTAAAGTGGCTAGCGTACACCCTTGAAATGACAAGTTCCATTTCGGGATATTTAAGGATGATATGTGTGTTGGGTGTAGTTCAAGTGGATCCCAAGAAAAAATGTAATCACATATGTGAATACCAGAGAACCAAGTCCAAGTCCTGGGTGTGTAGACAGACCGTACCAGGCCAGCACTAACACTCCAGATTAAAATAATCACATTGCAGACCATAATAACAGAGCATGCATCCATCCAGTCTCCGCAGAAGCAAGGCTGGTAATGTGAGATGGAATTATCTTGATTCTAATGAAATGGCACCACCAGGTGGAGGGTCTTTCTTTCTGCAGTCTTATCCAAGCTGAAATCAAAGCTCGAAATTGAATTTCAATAATTATATAAATGTTTTTTCTGCATCATTTCAAATGAAATATTTTACATTTGACATCCACAGCTATAATGCCTAATTATAATGTGTCAAGTTGATGTCTAGTCATGAACTGTATAGTCAAAAATATAGTGGTCATAAGAACTGATGAGAGTCGTGTTGTTCAACAGCAGAACAGCTAAACGACTAGTATTAAGAACTGATCCCACATCAGCTGACGCTTAACCACCTCTATCCAATATGGCCGCGGTAATGACTCGTCTCAGGATTTCGGGTGCAGGTTTTACAGGAAATACTTTGGTCATTGTGCTGCATTTGGGCTGCCATTTTAGCGAGCTTACGGTAAGAGCGAGCTGGTACAGATGCGTACAAGTGCTGTGCACATATTTCACCGTTTGATTCATGATCATAACATTCAACTGGGAATGGAAAAGTGTTTCTCTATGAAAACAACAAATCAGTATTTTACACTTCAGACTGTCGATGTTACTGGCGTGTTTAGATAGTCTCCTACAACTAGCTTAGCTGGCTGCTAACTATCTTATTAATTAATAAAAAAGCTACTATTAGTACAAAGCTGCAAATGTTTTATCTCTGTAAAATGAAATATCTTTGACGACTAACTAAATAATAAGCACCCGATTGACTCGCATGTTTTCGTATTACTAGTTAGCTAATGTGTCCCAACTGCCTGTAGTTAGCATACTTTAATGCCAATGGCAATGCACGTTTAAGCACAATAGTTGTTAGCTAAAATATCCCCAAGCAGAGAACAACCCCATATAGCTAGCAAGCAGATAACACAATTAATCTGACCTTTATCTCTATTATTGTGAGCATCCGATTATTGGGAGCTGTTAGCTTGCTAGCTAGGTCTATATAATTTAGGCCTAGCATGGCTAGCTTGCATTTTATGTGCATAACCATTAATTGATACCGAAGGTAATTAGCTTTATCTACTAGTTATACCAGTGCACGGACCATTACTCTAATGCACAGGGTTTAGCCGCATGTGCGCCAATATGAATCCTGTATCCCTAAGATTCTGGGGGAACTAGGGTTGTTGCAGTGCCTAAGCAATTATAAATACAGTAAACTTATCCTCCATCTACCCCCTACAATCTAAATATCCATACAACATGTCCTAAATCTCTATTTGTATGCAGTAAGTGGATACTTTTTATATCGGTGGAATAGGTGTCGAATTATAGGCACATTTTCAAATAAAAGTTCAAATTATTATAGTTCACACCAATTTATTATGCATAATATTGACGCGTAATTCCTGCATCTTCTTGGATGTTTGATTTGTAGACTAAGAATGGTCTTTACATCTCACCTTAAAGTTGTATAATTTGACAACATGTCTTGAGGTGTACACCTACAATAAAAAATGATGTCATACCTGTCATTGAATCCTGATTGGCTGATCACTTTTTACTGGACTACACTGGTTAATGATTTATAAATGCAATGTGGCATATTTGGGGTTTGTGATGAATTGCGAATATACCACAGTTAAGTGTCGTGTCCAGGCACAGCTTTTACCCCTGCCTTAATGCTTACATATACCAGAGCTTTTATCATTTTAGGATTCAAAACCGCCGGGGTATATTTCCATAACTATAATGTATAATTCGGTACATTTTGTAGCCTACCTAAATTAATACATTAACATTTAGGACGCAGGTGCTCTCATTGAGCGTGTAATACTGTATTGGCACGGTTATTATTCTTATAAAAGGTTCATGTATCACAAATAAAAATAAACCAAGTTTACCAGGAATTCATTTGTAATAATTTGCCCCTATACATTTGTTTCATCATTTGTCGACAGAATAAAACATGAGCGGTGAGGTGTTCCAGGTCTCCACAGGCTTCCACCACGAGGACATGCTTCAGTCGCTGCACCAGCTCAGACTGCACGGACACCTGTGTGACGTCACAGTCCAAGTGGACTTCCATGGTGAGCTGGAGGAGTTTGAGGCTCACCAAGTAGTCCTAGCTGCCTCCAGTGGCTACTTTAAGGACATCCTGCTGGCCCCTGACCCGCCCAAAAAACTGTTCCTGGGGAATATTCGAACCTCAGATTTCACCAGGTTTCTAGAATATGTGTACACGGGCAAATTGGAGTTTGATAAAGAGTTTGCTAAAGACAGTATTGGGGTAATACGTGAGGTGGCCACACTGTTGCAGTGTAGTAGCCTTGTTAAGGCCTGCTGTTCTGTTCTGGAAGAAGACAGCTTGAGTCTGCACAGGGCTGGTACTTTGTCACGAGACATGGAGGCTGATTTAGATCATTCGGAGGAGGACAAGTGGGGCTCTTTGGGTATCGGCATAAACAATGTACCCAAAATGGCCTCTGCAAAGAGGCTCATGTCTGAAACACGACCAGGGAGGGGGGAGAGGAGTCTAAAAAGGGCAAAATTTACAGTGGAGGAGATATCAGAGGCGAATAAAGATGCTGAGGTCTCTGGGAGGCGGAGTAACAGGCTGGCAAGCCGCAGAGTCTTTGTTGATATTCCTAAAAAGAAGTATGTGAGAAAGATGAAGGACCAGACCAGGACGGAGGATGTCCTTGAAAACAACCCTCAGGCGACAACGGACAGTCCGGAGGAGAACACGGACAGCACAAAGGTAAGCATGTGGATGTGCTGTGGTCATGGAGGAGGCGTGTGAAGTGTTTTATTACATCAAGAACAGTGATTCGTGTTATTACACAGGATGCTGGAGGTTCCCTTTTGGACACACCTCTTGAAAAAGAGGGGGAGTCAACAGCTGAAGATGAGGATGAAGATGTACCGATGGATTGTCCTGATGACTCCCTCTTCTTCCCCAGCAAGGAAGAGGAGGATGAGGTGGAAGAAGAGGAAGATGAGGGTGTCGCTAACAGACCCTGCAGACACATTGACACCCAATACAAGTGTGACAAGTGCCAAAGGACCTTTCATTATGAGAAGAGTTACATGAAGCACATTAAGTAAGTTGAGTTGGACATTTTAAATGGTTCCTATTCTCTCGATTGAGTTTGCAAATGAGTGAAGCCAAATGTACACCTCCACACTGCTTAAATTTAGGAAATCGAATTTGAATCATTGTTCTGAGCACATGATATTAATTCCACTCTGCCATGTTTGCCATGACGACTAGGACAAGCCATGGAATGGAGGGGGAGGTGACGTACATCTGTGAGACCTGCCAGCAGACCTTCGCCAACCGCTGCAACCTGAAGATCCATCAGAAACATGTCCACAGTGACGAGAGGCTGTTCCCCTGTGACGTTTGTACAAAGAGCTTCAAACGCAAGAAAGACGTGACACGCCACCGACGACAGGTCAGGACTGGTTTTAAATTCACTTTTTAATAATTGAGCTTATTCAATATTACATGGATTTTTTGGTTGCTTACTCTTTGTTTGCCTGCAGTAGTTATAAATGAGGCCAGATTGGAAATGTAGCCTGGACACTAAGGTTAGCACCCCTACTTTTATGATCTGTGCCATGGTATCTTTAGTGCCCCATCACTGTTTTCACAGGGAATAGTGCCCCCTACTGGCGGCCCAAATAGTTTCAGCAGCTTCTGGTCCCACATCCAGGGGCCTTTCAGGACTGACCCTGCTTAGCTTTTGGGGATAAGCTGCTGGCTTCTCTTGATTGACACCCAGTTTGGCCTCTAGGGTAACATTGAGCCCGCTAGGCTAAATTAGGCTAGGCTAAGTCATATAGCTCTGGTTAAATAAAGTATATCCTATGTTGATGTTATTTCCTCTTCAATGTGTATTTCCTGCAAAGCCTAAGAATCTGTTAAGACTGAATATGTACCGTTGTCTGCCGCTAGGTGCACGAGGGCGGTGGAGAGCGACACACCTGTCTGGTGTGCGGCAAGGCTCTCAGCTCCAAGACGGCGTTGACCCTGCACGAGAGGACACACACGGGGGACAAGCCATACTCGTGCACAGACTGTGAAGCCAAGTTCTGTCAGAGCTCAGCCCTCAAAACACACCGCAGGACTCACACGGGAGAGAAACCTTTTGCCTGTGACCAGTGTGACGCGAAGTTCACCCAGAACCACATGTTGTCTTATCACAAACGGGCCCACACAGGTATGATGTCCTCCTACACAGATGCACTGTGCTGTGCCTTGGGAAACTACACACAATTCCCACTGAAAATAGTGACAAACTTAAAAGGCATTCATAGATTTTGCTAATTTATTGAATCATTCGACTCTTCATTCAATACATTGTAGGAGCACTTTGTCAGTGATTCCCGATTCTCTGTCTGCTTTGCACATCTGGATTTGGGCAGGTTCTCGTATTATTCAATGGGGAACATCGATGAACTGCCGACAGATGTTCAGTTGGGCTTCAGTTGAGTTAGGATGGGCCACTCAGGAACCTCACACACGGGTCCTAAGCTACTAATGAGCTGGTCTTACCTCTGTGGTTCAGGTCATTGTTGTGCTAAAAGATTAATATTTAGCCCAGTCTTATGTCCTGAACAGTTTGGATCAAGTTATTTTCCAGGACCTTTTTATTTTGCTCCATTTATCAGTCCCTCAACCGTGATCAGCATCCCTGCTGCTGTGAAGCATGATGCTGTTGTTTTCTCACTGTAGTTAGCAGGCTGTTGTGCCCCTGAGAGTTTTATTTTGTATAAATATCCGCAGTTACGAATATATATCAGAGTCCTTTGGAAAGGTCTTTGGATTTCCTGGTTTTTGATCCGACTTGCCCTATGTAGTGTTGGCCATTTAGACAAGCTCTAGAGAGATTTAGGATGATGAAAGCACACAGAATTTGCGCTTTCGACCAGTCATGGCAAAGGGTCATTTTGGTGAAGTATTTTTATTTATCTGTTTAGTACAGACTGTTCGAGCATTTCTTAAATTTGCTGGGGTTAAACTGAGACTTATCTGTTTGATTTTTCTACTAGGAGAGAAGCCATTTATGTGTGAGAGTTGCGGCAAAAGCTTTGCCTCCAAAGAATACCTGAAGCATCACTCCAGAATCCACACAGGCTCTAGGCCTTACAAGTGTGAACTCTGTGGACGAGCCTTCGCCCAGAGAAACTCCCTCCACCAACATATGAAGATACACACAGGTAACCATGTCAACATGAATCCTTACGTAGTCATTTCATTTTCTCACTGGCATGCCTTATTGGCCTTTTATTGCAGCGGGCGGCTACGACCCGTCTTGGTTGGTTATCAAGTTTTTTAAAAGTTACGTAAATCGGATTAAAAAAAATATCAGAGAATGGGAATGTCTTCCCAAAAGACTGCTATGACTCCGGGTTCCCATCAACGAAACACGAAATATTGTACTGACTGAATTTTTATGATTCTGAACATTTTCTGCATAAACTCTAGTGTGCGAGAAAAGTTTAACACGCTTTTAGCATTCAATGCGACCAAGTAAACAAATGTTGTAGTTACCGGTACCATTGGTAATTCAGAATCTTCAATTTCAGATTTCTAACGCCTCAAACATGGCTGTATCTATTGACCTTTAACACCCAACCTATTCTGTGTATCTGTCACAGGTGAGCGTCCGTACCACTGCACGGACTGTGAGAAGCAGTTCACTCAGCTGAACGCCCTCCAGAGGCATAAGAGGATACATACTGGAGAGAAACCCTACATGTGTGGCCTCTGTAACAGAACCTTCACCGACAAGTCAACCGTACGACGACACACCGCTGTACGTGTCGTCTGATTACTTCTACCCTGTGTTCCTACTGAAATGTGACCGCTAAACACATTTCTAAAAGCAATGTGCAACATCGCGTAAAAGCGTATTGTTTATATATAGGTCAGTCAGTAGCATAAATGAATGAGTCCAGCATCTATGGATTTTATGTCTGGATTTACATATGCTGGAGTACAAACCATTTCTGAGATCCTTCACATGTTTCAGGAAACACTTAAGATTGGTGTTTATATTCTTGTCCCCTTGATTTTAGAGACATCAATTTGTAGCCCTCTTATTTAAATGTGCATTTTCTTCCACAGACTCATGACCAAAACACTCCATGGAAGAACTACCTGGTGGTCCTGAAAGACAACATGGAACTTAAGACTAAGAAACCCAGAGGCAGTAGTAAGGTTAAAAAAGAGATGTCGGACGTGGCAGAGGAGGAAGACAGTGAGGGTAGGGCCAGACTCCAGGAGGGGACCGTGTTGGTACCTGGTGAGCCCATCACACTGTCAGCCAACTGGGGCGACCCTGGCACCATCGCCCTGGTCAGCCACCCAACCCTGGGCGAGTTCACAGTCATCCAGACAGATATGTCTGGCACACAGCTGCCTACTGTCACCACAGGGGCCGACGTCATCTCTCTGGATGGATCCACCGTCTCCGTTCCCTTCTCTATCCCCGTCTCCATGTCCTCCTCTGGCACCATCTCGGTCCCTGTCACACAGGCCATGTTTTCCCACATTTCAGTTTCAGGGACATCCACCATTTCGACTTCATCCGTGTTGGAAACTGCGGTGTCGCAGACCATCTTGGCTCCGGATTCGGGCGCTGGTACTGGTTCAGATTTGACGTCCATTACGAATCCTGAGGAGGCAGTTTCAGAGTATGACCCTTTTTCTGAGGGGGACTGTGTTACAGTGCAGACATCTGAATTGGAGACCGAGGCACTGACAGTGTCCGCAGCTGATTCAGAGGAACAAGACAATGTGACAGAAGACATTGAGGTGTCAACCGAAGATAACGTGGTCTAGGTAGATGTATTTCAGTGTATATATTGGCAATGTATAGGATTTGAATTCATAAACGTTTCAAACTATGGTATTACACCTGAATATGTCACTGCGCTTTTAGTTTCGCACTTATAAGATCCCGCTTGGTAATCAACGCAATCCTTTGTTTGACCAGAAATTGCACAACATAAACAACACATGCAGCAATTAGTGGGAAATGACAATCATTCTGCATCCTTCACTTTTACAATAGTGACTGACTGGACCTCGGAGAAGGCTTCATTCATGGTTTATTTTGTGTAACATGTTTGATTGAAATATTGTTTGCTTTCTTTGTCTTAACATTGTCAAGATACACTAATTAGTAATTCAAATAAAGGATAAAAATAATAACATGAAATAACTGTCATGTGTTTTTCTTGAAAAGCCATCAGAACTCGGAGCCATAGAGAATAAGATAGATATGTATATTTATTCTGTCTGTCCTCACAGACATAAAAATCTAATAGAGAAGAGCATTATTTCTTCTGAATAAAGCTTGATACACAGGCTGACAGCCCCCCCCTCCCTCCACATGTTTGTGTGTGTGTGTGTGTGTGTATTGGGAGGGATTGTAGAAACAAGTGCAAGTAATACTACTAGGAAATGTGACACACCCCTATAAACTAGACACACCCCTATAAACTAGACACACACCTATAAACTAGACACACCCCTATAAACTAGACACACACACATACATGCAGCTATGCTAGTGGGTAGCAGGATGGACCACTAATATGCATCAACCTGGTTAGAACTTCACAACATATAGCACACTAACGTTACACTTAACGAACATGTTGGGGTTTAGACATGAAACTGGTCTGGCTAGAGGTCATTGGGGATTCTTAGCGTTTTCCCTTTCACTTAGCAGAATTTGGAAGTCACCTGACATTAACAGAACCCAAAACACATGTAAATATGATATTCATAGATAACTCCCTCGTAAAAAATACAGAGCAGTAAATGATATATGCTGAATGCAAAATAACAAAATAAACGTCAGACTGCATTTCCTATATGCTCTTCGGCTGGGTCTTAGTGGAACAGCCGAAACAATTCAATTGCTTGGGATATAAAAACATCAATTGTCAACGTTCAGGCTGGAATACATTGGTTTACACCAATCATTTAAGATTACGACTGGACCAGAAACAATCTTACAACATTCTCTAATCGAATAAACTAAATGTGCATGAACATAATCTTTAAATACATATTTAAATACACCTTTTTCCATAAAAAGCCCAGTCTACTGAACTTAGAATAATTAATTACAACTGTACAAATCATGCAGTATTCAGGCTCTCAATACTAACATTGGTGACTTTTCCCTTCTGGCTAATCCCCACTAAACAGAAAATGTTCTGCACACATCCTCCGGAAGCTCTGACAGGATCCACACTAACCAGGGTTTGGCCACGTTAATATGAGAGCACTCATATACTATACCATATTACCATTCAACATAATGACTGGGAATGAACAGAGTATACATTCTCCTCCACAGGCCTACACATGGCAGCCATTTTAACTAACAGGACAAACTCTGTGGTAAATTGGGACGGTCATTGCACTAAAACAACAGGGAATGAGTGAGGGAGTATTGGCAGGGGGCGGCATGCCGTAATGTGTGCCCCCGTCGGGGGGTGTGCTCCCTCTGGGTTGGGTTCACTTCAGGTCTCCCTCGTCCCCCTGAATGGTCTTCTTGATGCGCAGCAGCATGGTGGTCTGCCATTGGTCCAGACGGGAGACAGAGTCAAACTCTTTAATCTGAAAAACAGAGAGAGGTTGAGATAATGGCCAAGAACCTCTATTTAACCACTATATCAGTGTTTCCTCGAGAGCCACAATCCTGGAAATGTCAACCTGAACCCTGTTCCTGGAAAGTCGCCCTCATGTAGATTTTAACTCCAATTCCAGTTTTACCCGATTCAGCCCATCAACCAGCTAATTATATAAACCAGGTGCGCTAGACTAGGAATAGATTGAAAATCCATACAAGTAATAGAGTTAGCGAGCCCTGCAGTAATACAAGCCAAATAACTCCTGCTCTGGAACGACCTCATTTGTACAACTTCTAAATGAAGAACCTAATGTTGACTAATCAAGCAGCCAGCTGGTTGGTCAATGAGACGGAACAACTAACCGCCTCTGTGAACGCCTCGCTGTTCTGCTCCTCGTGGGCATCCAGGAGTTTCTGGAAAACAACAGTAAATGCCACTGTCAAACGGTTGCCGTAGATAACAGGCCGGTAACGTACAATGGTGCCAAATTACATATACAATATAGTGCCACGTAAGCGCTTCGAGATCTAGTGGAGTCAGTCCACTACGAACCTTCAACAGCTTGCACTCTCGCGAGTCAGAGAACGCTGGGAACATCTCTTCGTACTTCTCAACAGCCAGCTGGAGAATTGAACAGAAAGAAGATTGACCTTCGCAAGGAACACTAAGTTGGAGGGCTTGACTTTAATCAGATGAGGCTGGAACTCAACTGACCTTGGCGTTGAGTTCATCCACGATGAAGTGACAAAGAGAGGCTTTGAAGAAGTACTCCTTGGCGCTGTATTTTAATAGAGGATTGTCCATGGTGCTTGATCCAACCTGGCGGCACATGAGGACACAAGTCGATTCGTTGTTTGGTACTGCGGATCCGCTAAAGTTCTAATCAGTTCCGGTACAAACAAACAAACAACACGAAACGACGGCGGTACACAAACCTGTTCGTAGATCTCAATGGCCTTGGGATATTGCTCCAGCTGAGCTGAGTAAGCCCCCACCTTCAGCAGACACTTGTTGGCAGAACTGTTGGACTCCTCTCCTTTGTAGTAATCTGCTGCCTGCTCATAATGGGCGATGGCCTGAGGCAGGAGAGACAGGAACAAAAACGCAGTTCAACATCAACTCCAGGTCAATGCAACGTTATGCAGAATTCTACAGGAAACCGGCATTTTTCAGTTGAAGAACAACGTTTTACTATGAAACAGAACGGACCTTCTCGATATCCACCAGTTCTGACTCGTAGATCTCTGCTATGGTAATGTGATGTTTGGCTGCGATGGTGAACCTTCCCTGGACGATCGAAGAAACACAGGGAGAGCATTCATTCTGAGGTCCCTTACTATGGAACCTAGTCGATACTTAGCATTTCCAGACAACAGAGAGAAATCATTAATACATGGTTTCACAGAGAAGCTTTAACTTTCCCAACATACAGTTACAAACTGTTCAGATGACAACCAGTAGAACTGAGAGAATACATAATATACCCTTTAGAAACAAGCATGAGGTGTCTCTCTAAGAGGCTTGGGCTGTAATATACCATATACATACATACATACATATATATATATATACACACGACCAAAATGAAAGACAGAATTTCACCAATATGGCCAAAATCAAAACAACCCATCATTCATAAACACTAGTGCTGTTGACACATGTTTTAAATGGTTTCTCGGCCAGCCTTACCATGTCTGTGTATATATCAACAGCTGCGCTTAAGCACTTGATAGCCTCTATTGGCAGCAGTAAATGAAGAGCAGAGGAAAGTGAGACGGACAGAGAGTACGAGTGGGTTAGATATGTATATCGCAGCTTGGAAAGAGAAACATCGACAGAGTTTCAGAAGCCTGGAAAAACATTTTAGAAGAAAACATTCACCATTTGCTACCTGGAAGCAGACATTTTCCCTAATGCGTTTTAGTTCTTGGTAAAAAAATGTGTCTAGCTTCATTTCCCCGGGACGATATACGTTAAGCTACAGATGGTTATAATTTCACCTCCCGCTGGTCAATCCAACTACGGGTCGAGAGCTACTTTATTCCACTCCATGAATTCAACAGATGTGTATCATACAGTACTGAAATGAGTTTGTAACAGGGAGAGTCATACAATGTGACTCTTTAACCCTGAGGTAGATTACGGTTGGCCCGCATGTAAGACGCCCACCAGAGGGACTGGGATTCATCCTGTGTTTGCATATGAGTCAGTCTTCCCAGTGGGTTCCTCTGAAGAAAATCAGCCCTAATGACTACAGTTCTTCAACTCCCACTGCTGCCTGTATGGTCTGACCCATAACACTGATATAAGCTGTTAGGTCTGCTTTCATGAGAGAACAGAAAGACTGAACTAAAGCCGGACGGTTATAGGGCCGAACACTGCAGCCGAGACTCTCACCGTTGGGGTCGGCCTTTTTGTAAGCATTTCCTGCGTCGATGAAGCTGGTGGCTGAGTCGTGTTTGTTCTGAAGCTGCATGTGGATCCGGGCCGCCTGGCAGAAGGCGTTACCCGCAGCTGGGGGAAGAACCCGGGGCGCATGGGGGCACGACACAGACAAAATTAGCCTCCATTTCTAAAGCAATCATTTCAACTAGTTACCAGAGGACCTGCAACAATATGGTTGGCCAGTGACCAAGGGACTAACACTGAACCTGAACCCCAGGCAGGGGACACACAGTCACAGTGTTACCAGCGTTACAGTTACATTGTTACCAGCGTTACAGTTACATTGTTACCAGCGTTACAGCCACAGTGTTACCAGCCTTACAGCCACAGTGTTACCAGCATTACAGCCACAGTGTTACCAGCCAGTGTTACCAGCGTTACAGTCACAGTGTTACCAGCGTTACAGTCAGTGTTACCAGCGTTACAGTCAGTGTTACCAGCGTTACAGTCAGTGTTACCAGCCAGTGTTACCAGCCTTACAGCCACAGTGTTACCAGCATTACAGCCACAGTGTTACCAGCCAGTGTTACCAGCGTTACAGTCACAGTGTTACCAGCGTTACAGTCACAGTGTTACCAGCGTTACAGTCAGTGTTACCAGCGTTACAGTCAGTGTTACCAGCCAGTGTTACCAGCGTTACAGTCACAGTGTTACCAGCGTTACAGTCACAGTGTTACCAGCGTTACAGTCACAGTGTTACCAGCGTTACAGTCACAGTGTTACCAGCGTTACAGTCACAGTGTTACCAGCGTTACAGCCAAAGTGTTACCAGCGTTACTTACAGCCACAGTGTTACCAGCGTTACTTACAGCCACAGTGTTACCAGCGTTACTTACAGCCACAGTGTTACCAGCGTTACTTACAGCCACAGTGTTACCAGCGTTACTTACAGCCACAGTGTTACCAGCGTTACTTACAGCCACAGTGTTACCAGCGTTACTTACAGCCACAGTGTTACCAGCGTTACTTACAGCCACAGTGTTACCAGCGTTACTTACAGCCACAGTGTTACCAGCGTTACAGCCACAGTGTTACCAGCGTTACAGCCACAGTGTTACCAGCGTTACAGCCACAGTGTTACCAGCGTTACAGTCACAAGCACAGCTCTGCAGTAAAACAATGACCGCCGCTGAATTGGCCAATTGATCCATCAAGGTCAAATACGTATGGCGAACAATAAGACAGATGTTTTTACCTGTCCAGTTCTTGGCCATCTTGAACATGTTGGCTGCTCTGCAGTACATTTCACACGCTTCCTCCACTTTATGAGGTCCGCTGTTGAGGGAGGAGAATACATGGGATTAGTGAACAGGCTATAAGATTCAAACCCATGAAACTTGTTACCATAATATAGATCTTGATCCATTCCTTGGTGGTAAACAACAAATAAACAAACAAGTGAAGTGCTTTCATCAACCATGTCCTTTTTCATTAACCCGATATATAGCGTTTAAAATCAAAACATCAGCCGTCTGTCCAGGTGGAACGGTGTCAGTTTGGGTTTCTCTCCTCTCCTGACCACCCACCACTCCCTCAGAGGATCTGCCTGCTCTGGCCGCATTATTGGTCACACCAGAGAGGATGACATCACGGTCTGTATCACAGAGGCTCCCTGAGCAGGATAAAGCAGGGTGTACACACCACATGACTCGTGGGTCAACAGCGACACAGTCGTTATCCTCGTTCACCCGCTCTCCTAACCTGAATTTATTCTCCGTCCACAGGGATACAATCTAGTAGCACTGCATAAACAAATCAATGTCCTAAAACTACGACAAAAACCAGGTAAATACACTTACTGGACTTGAAATTCACTGCTGGTGATTAGAAATTATTTTTGTGCCTTACGACATCAGTGGCATGGCAACTACATCCTCTGACATCAACCATAAATTATGGTTTGATAGGAACTCTGCCTACTCAGAAAGCAAAATACATGAGAGGTGTTTATTTTCATGTAGGTCATGTTTCCATCTGGGGAATCTGGTTTTTAGTTTGACAGCTGTTCCTATTGATGAATTTTCTTGTTTGCTAGATGGCCTAGATGCAAAAAATAAATAAAAATAACAGTTCAGGTTTAGTTAAGTACCAACCTTTTAACAGATTCCTATTCTGAAATATTTTCTGCTACAGTATGGATTTATGGTAAACTTTAATGATGGCAAGTTCACTAAGAACCACGACAGCCCGAAACCAAAATGTCACCACGTCCACACTTTACAGTTGGTAAGCTTACATATTGATTCTGTTTCAGCCAAACATGGTGCCTGGCTTTGAGGCCGAACAACTTCCCTTTCGACTCAACAGTCCAGAACACATTGTTCCAAACGTTTTTACTCAGTCTACTCAGGCATGTGTTGTCTGGCAAACATCAGTCATGTCTATTCTTTTTTTTCTTTCATATGATCTATGTATGCTTGCACAGTCTCTTTTTTATACAGTTGATGCCTCTACCTCAACACTGACTGTTGCAAGAGGCCAGTAGATCACGTGATGTTTCCGTGGAGATCTAAGAGACCTGTATGACCATCTTTTGGTAAGCGCTTGGGATGAATTTGGTAGGACACCAGTCCTTCGTAAATGCCCACTGGACTTGTATGCATTTGTAAGACTTGTAGATTATCCATTGAACAGTCCAATACTGTACTTCGAAAGACTTGAACAAGTCTTAGTAACCACACTAAGGCTCATGAGCATCTATAATGGGTCCTCTGAGGGCCTAGGATCAGTTGAGCTTGTCATACGTTACCCCACATCCATATGGTTAAGGACAACCAGAGACCAGTAGTCTTAACTTTACAGAAGGTCAGATCCTACAAAGAAATGGTCAAAAGTTGTCTAATGATTGTCTAATAATTTGCACATGTTTTGGTGCACCCTATTTACATTTTAGCCATTTTATGTGACGGTAAATGTATGTGTGTACTAAATATCGATGTAAAGAAAAACGAATCTTTCCGAGGGGATGCATTTACGGTTTTACCTGACTGGGAAGTCCTACAGCGTTAAACTGATACAACCCTCAAATTTTTCAATAAATCTTTAGATGGCATCTACACTAATGAGTAAGGCATTTGTGAGAGTACAGTTTAATCAAAACCCTTAAATAATATACAAAATCCAGGAGTACATCCAGAAATTACTCAACGCACAGGGTAGTAGGAAAAACACAGATTATGACATTCGACTGCTAAATAGGGGATCCTGTGAAGTCTGGCTGGCTAGATACACAGGAGACTTAAACCTTAACCTGACTGACCTGCATTGCAGTGGCCTTAGAACAGGCAGACACACCTACGTCTAGGTCCTACCAGGAACGACTTGATTATGCATGTCGACATTCATCACACAGGTCGGTATGTAGGATAACGCCACATCCAATACAGAACCGAAATGCGCTGCGTCCACTGTCCCCAACAACAGTAGTGTGCATAATGTTAGTATGGTTATAAAACATGCAGAATAACGATTCAAATGTATGCATGCAGACTAGCCGGATTTTTGTGCCTTAGCTAGCTTTCAAGACTCTGGCCCAAGAGAAGGCTCAATGTTAACTAGCTAGCTATTGACTGGGAATGTGCATGCATGGGAATGTACCACAGTAACTAGCTGGTTTGTAGTTGTTGTATTATTATGGAAATATATCTGCAGTAACAGCACGTTCAAATATGGCCTCTGAATGATCATATTGCAACCTCAACCTGGTGCAATTGATACATCTAGTAGCGAAGAATAACAACTAGGATTTGAACGCAATTGCTGCTATTATTATGGTGACAGCTGATGATCTGCGTTAACAAGCTAGCGTTTTTTTTATTGACATCGTTTATATCAGCACCGTTCATACCCAAACATGCCTCCCAAAAACGAGCCGGAGGTTTTCACTTTCTTGTCAGCATCAGCCATAAGCTGGATCGCCTCCTTCTCTTTGCCAGAGTTGTCCATTTCTAATAACACCGGTGAAAATACTAGCTAGCACTCAAAAGCGAAGTATCCGCATAGACTTGTAGTAATGAAGGATTACAGTCGACGGTTTTATTTTGCGTGGGCGTGGCCTTGCGGTAACGAGGGGAATTGTGGGTCTCTGAGTTTCCGTAGGGCAAGAAAAACGTTTTCTTAATGTACAGTGAAACTACAACTCCCACCCTTAAAACAACCACATTAAAGCCCATATTACGTAATATTTTACACACTCGATAGGTCAAATACAGTTTATAAAATGATTAGTTCATATTCAAAATATACTAATACGTCGACACTTTTCTGAGCAAATGAAATTCAGTAAAGCAAGATATATTTTACTGTTCGCCCAGATACATTTAGAGAAAATGTTAGTCTTTTTATCTAATTGAGCACCAGGTGGCGCTAAACCCCAAGTTAAAACACGCCAAGTACAGCGTTAACCAAGTATTTAGATGTAATCTGGTTTACAGCTCCAAAGATTCTTGTTTACAGCTCCAACCTGCGGGAGTTAAGGTTCACTTTCTGTCAGTAAAACAGCTGTTTTCCTCCGGCACAGGAAAGTTAAAATGAACATTAACTGGTGGCTCTTGACTGTAATTACACCACACTTTAGTTATGTAAAGGGTATTAATCCAGCTAAATTGAATGCTTATCCTTCTGCTCCATCTGCATTATGGGGAAAATATATAAATAATAGTGCCAAAAGCAGTAGTTTGCTTATGAAGGAGTGTGTCAACGTGTGTCTCTCCTTGGCCATATTAAAAGCACAGGGCTATGATAGGGCCAATATTGGCCACAATATGCAAACCCACAATATGCGTTATTGCTTTTCTAAACTAGTCATCGATGCAGTTAAATAATAACGGCTTAATCGCACCGGTGTCCCACTGCTTTCAGCCAATCACCATTTAGGGTTGATATTATCAAACTATTGACACAGACGCGTGTCCTAAAATAACGTTGACGAGCAGACGGTGACAACTCCTTGGCAGTCCACGAAATTTTTAGAAGTGCTGCACAGTTCCTAGAAACAGTGCTGCTGTGCCAACAGAAATACTTATCTACGAGTTAACAGATCTATGAGCACACCAAAAATAGTGAAACTAGTTGGTAAAAATATTAAAGACAAACAAATGTTTTAGTAGTTGAACGTTCATAACAAATCTCAACATTTAGATCAAACAAATAGATCAATAAAATATATTTATATTTTTCCAGGTATTGAGACATCAAGTACAAATGTCTTCAAAGAAACTTTTCCAAAATAGCAGCAACGTCTGTGTTCTACCCTCCTAAATGGCAGTGCCTATCTGTATGTGCATTTGTGTACTGAGTAAAATAAAACATACAATACGTTTTTTTTTAATAATATTTTTATTTTATCAGTTATCCATACGTTGTCAACAATGTGTAGCACTACTTGCAACTATGACTCCACACATTATAGTCATCCAGTCTATTACAGCCGTCTAAAGATCCTCATGCATTAGAACTTAAGCAGTCCATGCAATATGCCTCAAACATTAGATTTATTTTTGTTACTTACAAAACTCAGGACAGACAGAAACACAGACACAGATAATACATTCCTACAACAATCAGGGCTGTGCTTTTTTCTGGGTTCTAGTGAAAGATATGCATGTATTATTATGGTGCACCTTTAAAAAAACGACACATTCATCATCAATGTGCATGTAAACAAAAGTTAGAATGGATAGTTGGTATAAAGAATAGACATAAAAATCTCACAGGAAACGGCAAGGTGAATGAAATCAACTTTTCCACAGGTGAGGGCAAGAACAATCTTGGT
The DNA here is from genome assembly GCA_029465975.1 of Dallia pectoralis. Lineage (NCBI taxonomy): Eukaryota > Metazoa > Chordata > Actinopteri > Esociformes > Umbridae > Dallia > Dallia pectoralis. The sequence goes on along the minus strand of CM055734.1, from coordinate 19,161,352 downwards.
CTTTTATTGCATTAAGTGATCCGAGTGGGATGAGGTGTTCCTTAAGAGTAGCATCCAGACAACTGCTGTCGAACAACTTCCCTCTCAAGACTCTTATGAAAACCCTTCTCATCTAACAGGCTGTGGCAGTGGGTGAGACAACCCTGGTCTTTGAGTGTCACAGGCACTTCTGATGCTTTAGATTCAACCGACAAGGAACAAGAAGCGTGTTGATTTCAGGCATGTACAATTCAGACCAGTTTGGTCAGTTGTGCGAGGTGCATGTTTAGGATAATACCCAACTGTGTGTGGAAGTCCAGGAACAGGGTCGACTGACGTAAGGACTAGATGTTACAGTACAGAGATTCAATCGGGCCACTACAAAGGGGCCATCGAATAGACCTGTATCTGTCCTTAATGGGGAACGTCAACAATACACACTCAGAGAAGTGGTTCTGGATGAAAAACAATGCCTCAAACGCCGCTTTAAAAAAGGCCTTAAAGCAATAAGAATGAATCTTCTCCGATGTAGGCACCTGTAGAAACACTACCATATATACGATCACTTAAAAATAATAATTTATTGACCGGCTCCTTTGAGATTGCATGACTGTGTTCAAATACAAAGTGAAATCAAATACTAATGGAGAGACAACGGAAAGAAAGAGGTTTAAAGTGAGTGTGTGTGTGTTGTGGTCTTATCTATTATTGAAGCCACTGCCGGTCAGCAGTAAGTTAGTAAGGAATAACACAGACTGAATAATTATTTCTATTGTACATGCGGACAATCATTATCCAGACAAAAAGAAATTAAGAATCTTGTGTTGCAATTCATTATCTGCATGAACGGCTTTAATCTACACAGTAAAATAGAATAATATAGAAAAGTCACTATATACTATATGTTTTAGCACTTTACATTTGATTTGCATTTAGCAAATTGGCTTAATAAAAGATACACCTGAAAATGAATTTTTGGAGGAGGCATTCATTTGTAAATACAGACATGTGAGTGTGATTCCTTTGTAATTGGGACTGAGGTCATTCAGCTGTTATAATAACATATGCCAGAAGCCTGTTTTGGCTGAACACAATCTTCTTTCCAGTTAAAACAAACGGCTAGAATAACAGACACCTGGGCTTAGGATTTCAGTTCAGAAAGGGTTGAAACTATATTGCCACACTAAAAAGGGAAGAGCTTTTAAATCACCAATGCGATTCTAATCCCGAAACAGATTTGCACGAGATGCACACGTGTCCATTGTCAAATTTACATACAAGTTCCACTTCAAGATTTCTGGAATAAAATAGGCGGTCAAATATTACATTATATTCCCTTGCATATATTTTCAAACCTTTTATCGTCGAACAAACAAAGAAACAAATGAAAAGAAACCATAATGGTTAAAGGTTGAGACGTGTATTGAATCCTGGAGTCGAGCCGGATATGATCATGGAATGTTAACACTGGACATAGTCTCCTCACAAACATATTACTTAAATCAGCAACTTAGTGGTGCTTTTATGAAACACTATCAAGATATTTAACCCAATTTTTACACCTGTTTGACCATTTTTTGTATAATTTTTTGGTGCTTTTGGTTTGTTTTAGAATCAATCAACTACCCCGGCTCTGCCCTTTTCAGTGTGCCCATCTAGAGACGATCGTCACAAAGCAGCAGTAAATCAGGAGGAGCTGAGGCCCGAGTCCGACTCCGTGTTGCCAGTGGGCTCCTTGGACGTCCCAGAGGAGACGCAGGTAGGCGCCTGGCAGGGTATGGAGTAACAGGAGCACTGAAAGTCCTTGAGCGTGTCCTGCAGCGTGTGTTTCTCCTCTACTTTGAAGATGTTGTGTTGGTCAGCCTGCTGTTCACAGATGCTGGGGAGATATGAGAGGTTAGGGTACTGTTGTTATACGAGACAAATGTAAAGCTGTCTTAACCACACAATCTTAGTTTAGCACACCGCATTATTGTCTAAAAGAGGCCAATTACACAGCGGTTCACTATGTTGACTTTAAACAACCAGAAATAGCTAAATAAATTGTTCTTTAATTATTTTGTTATAATTATAGAAATATTATATTTACACAATGCTGTTTTTTGAAATTACAGGATATTCTGAAACGGAGATAAAAAACCAATCCTGTTTTTAATGCGGCTAATGTGCATTCACGACTTACATCGTTTGGTTATGGTCATATTGATACTTTAGCTCATTAATTAAATAAAAAATATATTGTTGTACATTCTGCCGTTCTGATTCTTCATCGATTATATCTCAAATAAATATATTGTCCTACCTTCATATCATTCTGATTCTCTAGAGCAGAAACATTGTTTGGTATATATTACATACGCAGGGTTTGTGATGACAAAGACTTAATTAAATTCTATATTCAACATTTTGATTTTAGATTCTTCATTGTCTTTGGTTGTTAGCAGAGACCTATGAGCCATGAGACAGCTTGTTGTTGTATCCTATTTAGGCCAGTTTACACCAACACATACTTCATTCTCGTTAATGAAAGAAAACAGTCTAATGATTATGGCCACTCACCAACAAAGCAAACATTTTCCAACTTTATTTTAACCAAGTATCGAAACAGATTAATTTGTTAAAGAAAAGTCTGTGAGCTTGCAGTTCATGTATGATACGTTCATCTAGCTGATATCGTTGACCAATCCCTACAATTAGTCTATACATCTTGGAGTTTGGGAATTTTATATTGGACTAAGGCAACTCTAAAACTAAGCAGCGTATTGACTACAATATAGTTTTTGTACAACATCGCTGTGGCTGACAGGATTCTCAACTGGCCCAAAATAAAAACAGGAGCCCAATCATGGTGACAACCCTGATTAAAGCAAGCGGATGCATACACACTTCTCAAGCCAGCATACTTCCATGGTCCCAAAAACAAATGGCATGCAAATCTGAGAGGTCTGAATATCTCAGATATAAACAGAACTCGCGGTCACATTTCCCTAAAGGACGTTTGTAAGAACAGTGCACACGTCTGCAAATTAAAAAAAAAAAAAAAAATGATTCACTGTAAATCCAGCCATATATCAGCCAAGATGGCTGCCTATCAGACATTCTAGCATTAAAACAACAATTGCATTGAGATGCGCCTGTTTGGAAATGGCCAATGCAAAAACAAGCAAACTGATAAAAGCCTGAAATCAAAAGCCAAGCTTTAACCCTTAGGAGCGTGTTGTGTACACAATAATAGACAGGGTATTTGACTTATCAATGCCTTCCTTACATTTATATACAAAGTCTATGATATGTTAGCCACCAACACACCTCCCGTGAAAAGTGAAAACCTTTAGAGACTGTGTCCACATGTATGGCATAATGACAAGTCAAATGTCCTGTATCATTGTCATGGAACCCTACAAGTCGGTTCCATACCGGATAAAACCAGATCAGACGGCTTTCATTCAGGCACTGGTCAGAGGGGGGAGTAAACGAACACAACATCGGCACAATCAGGAACCAGAGAGACATTACTGGTATCAGGAGAACCAGTAGAGTCAATGGCATGATTCGGCCAACAGCTTTCAGATATTCTGCAAGGAAGAGGCAACGTTATCAACTAAAGCAGGTAATCGCCCGTATAGCTGAAGATCTAGGGGGTCAGGAATAAGTTTCCCTGTTCCTTCTCATGGTTAACAGAAAATCGGACTCGATGCAGGAGAAAAGCTCTCCTGGTACATTCTAGTAACAGCTGTGGGCGAGATTAGGGCAATCTAGACTATTCCACTCAATTACTTAATTCGGAAACGCCATCGCGGTCAAACATATAGGTCACAGTTCAAATGTGTGCTGAGGCGGCTGAAAAGTCTGTCTCATAGTGGACCTGTTGTGACTATTTCAGATTTACACACCTGACCGAATAGATTCGATAAACCAACCATGTGAATGTCTACGTTATATAATCTCTGATATACGATAATGTCCAAATTGTTTGTGTCAACGCTACAATAACTGAAGAGATGTGTCTACATGTTGTATGTGTGTGTGTGTGTGTGTGTGTGTGTGTGTGCGCGTGTCAGTAAGATTGTGCGTAGTGGAACAATGCTGACACAGTCCAAAGGGGTTGGTGTCTATTGCAGGCTGTTAATAGGGTGATAAACAGCAGACAAAGGTAAATCAAAACAACACATGTGTACACGTTTCCATGAGAACAGGGTGTACACACGAGTCCAAAGTGAATACTTGAATAAAGCTTAACCGTTGACTGCACCTCTCAGGAACAGACAACAGAACACAAAAGTCAAGGTCACTGTTCTTTTTACTTATCACAAATACCATGTTAAAAATGTTGTTGGACTTGTTTTCATTAAACCGAGCACTTCCCTCTCCATTAAAATCGTTTTGGAGTCCAGTCCAGGAATTATTCTGTGCCTGGTCCCTTTAAGAGGCTAACAGATGAACCGGTCGTAGGTCTTCACCACCACCATCATCATCATCATCATGATGTTTACCTGTCGTAGATGAGTCCGTCGATTCCCTGCTCTCTGAGTTTGGTCCTGTTGTCGTGGTCATTGTTGAGGTCCCCCCAGCAGAACACCACCAGGCCTTTAGACTGAGCCTCACGGATGTGCTGCATGTTCTGAAGAAGTTCCTCTGTATGGGCGCTGATGCCCTACACACACACACACACACACACACACACACACGTCAGAAAATATTGCCTGATCCCATGACGGACTCCTCAGTAGCACAGATCAGCAGAGGTCAATTTCAGGCCGTATCTCTCACCAGGATATTTTCGCTTTGTGCGAAGCTCATGGCGATTTGTGTGGTCTGACAGCGGATGTCCATCAGCTCAGGGTAGACCTGGGAGATGCCCTGGGTCAGGAACAGGATGGGGTACTTGTTCTGCTTCTGACGAACCCTTGGGGGAGAACACAACTTTATTGTCTTCACTTTATGTATGCATTTATACAGTGCTTAAAGACAGAATTAGCAAACACATAAGACTACACATACTTTTTTTTGTAAAATGAAAAAAGTTAAATGACAAGATTAGTTATTAATAAAAGCCAAACAAAAATTCAGAAGAATTCCGGGAAATTATGCCGTCTAAATTGACGCACAAAAAATGATTGTTCTTAAAAGATGTGTGCTTGATTTTTAGCGGAGCCTTGAACAACAACTGCATATATAAAGGTAGGATCACTTCTGATCACTTGCTTATATTTGCTGCCACAAATTGAGTTTTGGTTTAGTTCAAACTTAAATGTAAGTGTACATTGTTCATTTATGTATGTTGTCTTTGCGATTTACTTCATTACAGGCTACATTAAAGCAGAAAATAAGTTCAGAGGTAGGCAGGAAAAGGGCAGGCAGGAATAGGGCAGGCGGGAAGAGGGAAGCTGGGCTTACATGGAGCAGACGTCGGGGTCAAAGCAGGAGAAGACGATGCGTCTCTTGCCAGCTCTCTGAAGCACACAGCTCAGTATGATGTCCAGGAAGTGGTTCATGTTGAAGTAGGAGGAAAGGTTTCCTTCCCAAGAACCATCCTGATGTAGACAAGACCACAACAGTGCTGACGTGAGTTAACTTGTTACCTTGTTAAATGAAATACAATATGAATCACGATATGAATGACAAACTCTTCCCAATGTGAATTACGGAGCCACATTGATCATGTTCTTGCAAATCAGTTTAAATATGACAGTCACTTTAGTCCTCTCTAGCATCTCCAAACTCAACTGGCTGTACAAACCTTCATCTGGCAAATCCACTTTAGCTCAATGTTGAACCCCACTTGTTCAGGCACTGCTTGAAAAATCTGGAACCAAAACAGGAAATCAGTTATAATCAGGAAATCTGGAATGAATACATTACACTAGGGGAATCAGTTCTAATTTACAATAGGGGGATGTTTAATTTAATTGTTTAATTTAATTGTGTCATTAATAAATCAGTCATTAATAACCAGGGAATCCATTCTAATGGAATCATTTATACAACGGGTGTCAGTTACAACAAAATCTCAAGGTGGGAGAGGCGTGTTCACAGATGTGGTAACGTGCAAAGTGGTAGATCGGAGTCGGAAGTGATCTACCTGTGAGAATGAAGGGAAGGGCTGATGCTCGTCAACCTCTTCCTCATCATCATCATCTAAGAAACAGTGTGGAAGAGATAACCTTTGTTTTAACCTGTTATAACCTAAACACATAGATCGTCTGTCTCCGTAGCAGCAGAGGACACACGCATGATTCCAAATACACTTCTGGATTACTGACAAAATGTAGATATTTAAAGATGGATAGATGTAACTGTAAAGCATTGAAGCAACGTTTGCACTAAGGATCAATGGTATGGATATAATGGAAGTGAAAAACACAGGCGTTCTTTACATGACCTTGGAAATAAGAGATGACACAAAGCAACGTTATACCACTTATAACACAGTATATTAATACCAACAACACAACCAACCGTTTACTCTTATGAATTATGTCTTGGTTCATATCTACACGGTTCTTTTATTAATTGATGCGTTCTCATGTTTCGTTTGCCTCAGACGACCAAATACGGTAGTTAAGTCTGTCTGGGTCACTTCTGAAGCAACCGGAATATAGAAATGCATAAATCTTAACAAAACATGTGAACATAAACAAAGACATAATTTCTACTATTAAATATTTGCGATGTTGTTGTCCATAACTGTCGTTTAAGCAGAAGACCTTTATCCATAACTGCGGTTATTAATCACTTTATAGATGTACTATATTGTAGCCTTCTACATCATGATTAGATGTCTCGTAAATCTGCTCCAAAGAAATATCAAGAATTACTCTGCATTTTAGAAGCCATTTTATCTGATCACCAGCATACATACAACAACACCCTGGCATATGTTGTGTTAAAATACAGAAATGTACACTATACCTTTGTGGTCGTTCACTTTCAAGGCAGAAATGTGTCCCAGCTGGGGATAAAAAACAAACCATAGTTTAACATTTCACATAATCTTCTCCTAAACAGTCTGATCAAAAAAGCCCCAAACACAACCCAAAAAATCAAGACATCCACTTAAAGTCTCAAGAAACCTAACATATTTGTGGCTTCTGAACCGATTTGCTAATAAAGAAAACAACGACTTTGAGACAAAATCTAACCTTGAGCTGCTGCAGCTGGTCATATGTTAGGTCTTTGACTGGAACTTCAAATAGCTCCAGGGAATGCTTGTCTCCTTTCTGAAAAAGAGAAAAGAGACAAATAATAGGACGCGGCATCAGGGAGCACCAGAGATGTTATTGAGAAATATGGAGAACATAAATACCTTCTTGGTTGAGATGCAGCAGGTCAAGTCGTGATACACAATGGGAACGAGGTCCTTGGACAAGTGGACGTCAAACTCTACATAAGCAGCCCCCTGTCAAAACACCCAACCCATGTCAAACTCTACATAAGCAGCCCCCTGTCAAAACACCCAACCCATGTCAAACTCTACCTAAGCAGCCCCCTGTCAAAACACACAACCCACATCAAACTCTACATACGCAGCCCCCTGTCAAAACACAAAACCCACATCAAACTCTACCTAAGCAGCCCCCTGGCAAAACACAAAACCCACATCCAGTCAGCTTCCTGGTGACTAAAGGCCAGACAAAATTATAGGGTTAAGAGGAAACCTTTCCATTTCATCCATGTGGAAACACTCACGTGATTGGCAGCACTTTTGAACGAGGCAATGGTGTTCTCCCTGACTTTGGTGTGTCTGGGGGAAAAAAACAAGCCAACATTTAAGCCCTGAACAGAATACAGTCAAAGACAAAAGAGGCCAATTCACATTTCACAATGAACAGCAAAATACTGACACCCGACATAGAATGTGCTGAGAATACCATTTTAAAGACAACAACCAAGAGATTCCCCATTTCTATAAAATGCACATATAACGTAGAACATACGAGTTGTAGATTTCTCTGAAGAATCGTTTTCTATCAGATATTCTACCAGATATTCTGTTATAAAGAATAAACGAGGAGAATTGCAACAACACTATGAGTTGGGCAGATACGTCTCAACACATTTGCATCTGACAGCATTTTTCTAGTGGGGACCTTTAGGTTTCCTTTTCACTACGAGTGTACAGTAGATTCTCTGCTCATGTGTTAATGTCTCAGGAGTTGTGCTATTTTTATATGTACACTCTGGCCACACTTACGATTATATCATGAAGTTATTTATGCCACAGTCAACAGGACAGGAACTTAAAAGTCTTATTTCCACTGTTTCATTAATGACCTGCACTCTATAAAACAACAGCTGGCTGTGGTTCAGTGGCACATTATTGACAGACACAAAGACACACCACTGAGACATTCCTAAAATGCAGAACAAACTGCTCTGTTGTGGTTCCTTGACTTCCCCACTTAGAGGGCAGTCTGCACTGCAACTATGAAGCCATGTAGAACAAGCTCAATAAATACACAACACATGAAAGGGTCTTTGTGTTGTAATAGCATGGGTCCTTCCTAGCATGCCCCCCCCACCACCACCATACACCACACATCAGACTCACTTGGCTGTGTGTGTGTGTGTGTGTATATATACATGTGTGTGTGTGTGCGTGTCAGACTCACTTGGCTGTGTGTATGTATACGTGTGTGTGTGGGTGTGTCAGACTCACTTGGCTGTGCGTATGTATGTATGTATGTATGTGTGTGCGTGTGTGTGTGTCAGACTCACTTGGCTGTGTGTATATATGTGTGTGTGTGTGTGTGTCAGACTCACTTGGCTGTGTGTATATGTGTGTGTGTGTGTGTGTGTGTGTCAGAATCACTTGGCGGTGTGTATATATATATATGTGTCATACTCACTTGGCTCTGTGTATATGTATGTATGTATGTATGTATGTATGTATGTATGTATGCATGTATGTGTGTCAGAATCACTTGGCTGTGTGTGTGTGTGTGTGTATGTATGCATGTATGTGTCAGACTCACTTGGCTGCATGTGTACTGCCAGCCCCTCTGTGTCCTACATCCAGGGGAGTACTTTTCTTCCTCCAGTACTTGGTAAATGACGAACTCATGTCACATTGAATCCCCTCAATTGGACGGATGACCATGTAGTCCACTGAGAAATAAAAAAACAGCTCATTTCAATAAATGCTCCCACAAAAGCAGGGTAAATGTTATGCCAAAACAACCAGTACGTGACTAGACACAAACTAAACATAATATGGATCGTTTACCTAAAAATAATGCCTAAAAGAAAAAATGGATGCTTAAATCTCTCAGTCCTACTGTAAGTACACCTACCAAAAATACATTTCCCCCAAAAACACATGTAACTTAGTGCATCACAAGCAAATATGTGTCTCTGGTTTTACCAGAGCATTTGTTGCCCAGGTGTGTGTGCGGCTCACCTCTGACTTTGCCCAGTGTCTGCCTGGAGTTTTGTTTCATGATAGGCAGTGTGACCACACCAGTGTCCTTGCCACTCTCCACAAAGAATGAAGAGAGCAGACAGGCAGTGCCCACGGTTCCCGGGTGGGCATCGCCTGGCACAATGTGCTCGCCCATGTCCTCCTGGAGAGGTGAAGATGAAGTAAATAACCTCAATACAGGGAATGATGGGCACTGTATTCATATATATCATATGGATATATACACAGTGTGTGCACAATTAATAGGGAAGTTGTACTTTGACTATATCATTGTTTTTTTTTGCATATTTCCTGACTCCAAGCTCTATAAACGTGATGCTTATTGTATTTAAGCACATCAGGTGATGTGTACCAAAAAGTTGATTTAACTGATTTAGCGTGATCACAGAACCATCAAACGTTTTGTTGCAAATAGTTAACAGGGTCGCAAAAACATGTTGATAAAAAAAATTATAACGATTTAACAAGAATTAAACGTGAAGCTACCAGGAACCCATTATCCTCCAGTGCTATCATATTCCAGAACTCAAACCAGAAGAACAAGGTGTTCAGTGCTCGGGGACATGGAAGGTAAGGAAGGCTGAAACCCAACCAAGACAAGTTAAAACGTCAAGACTGTGCCAAGAAATATCTGAAGACATATTTTTCAAAGGCTTTATGGACTGATGACATGAGAGAGACTCTTGACGGACCAGATGGCTGAATCAGTAACAAGCACAGAGCCCCACTTGGTCTCAGACGCCAACAAGGAGGAGGTATCGGCTGGTATTAATAACGATTAACTAGTCGGACCTTTACGGGTTGAAGATGGACGCAAACTCAACTCCTAAACCTAGTGTGAGTTTTCAGAAGACACATTCTTCAAGCAGTAGCACAGGAAAGTCTGCATCTTTCAAGAAGACCATGATTTATATGCAGGACAATACTCCATCACATGCAAAGAAGTACTCCACTGTGTGGCTAGTCAGTATAAAGGGCTTAAAGATGACAGAATAATGACATGGCCCCCTTCCTCACCCGACCTAAACCCTATTGTGAAGTACTCCACTGTGTGGCTAGTCAGTATAAAGGGCTTAAAGATGACAGAATAATGACATGGCCCCCTTCCTCACCCAACCTAAACCCTATTTAGAACTTGGGGCCCTTCATAAACAGGAGATTTACGATGAAGGAAAACATTACACCTCTCTAAATAGTGTCTGGTAGGCTTCGGTTGCTGCTGCACAAAAAGTTGATCGTCAACAGATTAAGAAACTGACTCCATGAATGGAAGGCTCATGACTGTCATGTTCAACAGAAAGATGGCTATATTGGTCACTGATTTCTAGAAATGTCAGACATTTTGTAAGTTTTGTTTATTATTCTCTCTGTATCAGATGAAAATAAACATGTGAGATGGGAACATTTTCATTTTTCCTTTAGTTGCATAATAATTCTGAACACTTAAGAGTTGCCCAATAAATGTGCACACATAGATATTCTCCTAAGAAAGCCAAACACTCACTTTCTTAAATATTCAGGTTTGCATTAACATTCTGGATTGAGCGAGAGCACTGTAGCTGTCCAAGAACAAAATGAATCCTCCAAAATACATCTTGCCTAATAACTGTGCACACAGTGTATACATCTAGACATACAAGTGCTCCTACCAACATTTATTCCAGTATATTTATTAACTGACAGATATATTGCCCCTGCCGTTACGGAAATATGCGCGGTACCTCAAAGAACTCGAAGGTGAGTTCCAGGTTGTCCGGGTCCATGGTGTGGATGATGTATTCGGTCCACTGCGAGGCCTGCAGGGCGTAGCCACATTCGGGTTGGGAGTGGCGCGACCTGTACCCATCCCTGCTGATCAGGCTGGTCTCCAGCGTGGTGGTCATCTTGTGCCACGTCGCCACGCTTTGCTCTTCATCGTCCTCCACACCTTCCAGAGTCAGCTTGATTCTGGGGTCGAAGGTCACACGGGTCAAAAAGGTCATGGGGCACAGGAGCCGACCGGAATTCCAAACGACACGCTGTCCATCTTAAGATGTTTGATTTCTTTAGTGAGAAATTTGGTTGATTCCTTGATACCAAGATGCAGTTTGGAACATTGAAAATAACAAACCATTTGTTTCAACTGGTTTTAGGCTGGAGATGTAACATGTTCAATAGTTGTTCGTAATCTGTATGTAGAATCACCATCATACCTCAGTTAGCCATGACAATTTTGTTTTGATGAAATGGGCCACAAATAAGCACATAGATGATAAATTCCACACATTTCCAGGACCTGTTTTGGCTCGACAGCGCCACCTTTACAACCAGTTGCCAAAAATCCCAGAATGCATCTTTAAGCAAATAGAGAAATTAGGATATTTCCCAACCCCAGCTTTCCTCCTGTGTTTCGCACTCCTACACACCTGAAGCGAGATTTCTTGTATCTCTTCTTGGTGATGGATACAGGAGACGTCTTGGAGTAGTGGAGACGCAGACGGATCTCCGTTTGGCACGTCAGCCACCCAGAGTCCACAGACTCAATGCAGTCTATAGAGAGGAGATGTGGAGAAACATGTTGTGGTAAGCCTTGCAGGCACAAAATGGCCACAATTGTAACAGAAGTGAGGTTGACGGTGTATGGGCAGCAGAGCAACTTCAGTTTGAGAAAAAAAGCCACTGTCCTTCTGTGTCTGATGCGAAGACACAGACAAAAATGTTCAGCCAAATCATAGTGGAAGGAAGTCATTTGCATGTTATCTATGGAGAGAACTGACTGGTCAAAGAATTGAGTCATTGAGTCAATACTCAGGTATTGTAATATGCATTGGGCTTTGACTGCTTAGTCATTAAGTAAAGAGCCTCAAGTTTTTTCTTTCTGTGCAACAATGGACAAACCTAATGTATTTACATTGAAAATATTCTTTTTTTTTTTTTACACATTTTGGTGAAGCAGAGATCGCAATTTTATACTGACATCAAATATCCAATGTTGAATATGAGCTTTATATACTAAGTATACACAGGCTATTAATTATATGCACAATTCTCTTTCATGGGATTACTTGGGGAGACAGCATTTGTGTGTTATTCAATCTCAGGAATGTGTAATGTTTACGCCTTATTACCAAACATTTACATATGTTTAATGGAAGATGTCTACGTTCTGTGTTATACTTCCTGTTTCTTAGCTGTCTGTTACAATCATGACCTGTGTGTGCTACAAAATATTTAACCATAGCAAGACACAGACATCCCAACTCTCCCAGAAGGTCCGGAAGTCTCCCCCATTTCAATAGCGGCTCTCTAACACCCGCAAATCACATACAATATCCTAGAAATTTACTGGTCATTTCGAATGCAAGACTGGCTGTGAAGACAGCAAGAGAATGAGTGACAGACGTGGTAAGAGAGCAACACAACGCACTTCCAGATGGGCCTCTTTGTGCTAAGTAACCTCTAACCTAATCACTTTTTATTTGTCAGGCTGGCTTTACAACAAACCTCTCTCCAATTCATCCATCAGTTCGATTCATTATAGTGTCTCTAGCGCCATGGTAGTGTCCAAATACAAGACTACACTAAAATGAACCCATCTGTAATAGAGGTAAACAACATGACAGTGTAGCAACTGCCCATGGCGGGTTAAATTACTCTAAACGACATGTTGAAGTGAGTTTAATAAGTGGCATTCGTCCATTAGCATAGTTAACGTTTTAACTAGATGCTACAGTAAAGATGTCTAGGTGATGAGGCCAAACCCCCTGTAGTATGATCGTTTTTATTAAATAATTACTCCATGAGTTGAATAATACAGTATTACAATGTATATTATATATATATAGGTGCATGTTAGCGTGTGGGCACGCATTAGCCAGTGAAACCACCTCCCTGAGGTGTTTTTTTCAGGTTGGGATGTCTGAAGACATGTAATTACAAATGTAATCATTCAATACTTGATAAAATCAGCCAACTTACTGTAGAATCCAAATTGGCCATCGTCTTTATCAAGATGTGACTCTGCAAGTGAATAGGCAGATATAAAGATTTATACAAAACAAAGCATACCACCATTTGATCAGTTTTCAGGCAAATGACATAAAAAGCCAAACTTGCAACAAGTAATTCTACAAGCAACATAAAAAACAGAATTAAAAAAATAAAAGTGAACATTATTTTTAATTTTTCAAGTGTGAGACGGAGACATTAGGGGTAATATGACTGCGCACTGCGCACTTGATTTAAATTTTCACCTACCAAGCTAATTTCAAATGAGCTTTGTCTGAGGTTTCGAGAACAATGGGGTTTGAGTGGCCACATTCACTAGTTTCCTTTCCGCTCTGGAACATTCTGGAATATTCTAGCCACGACCGCATGTGGCCACAGAAACCCCATGCCTCAGCGAAGCAAAGAAACATTCCCCAAACGGGTGGTAGTTCTGGTGTATATACCTGTGGGTCTCATCAGGCGGGGCTGCTGATGGGTCTCCCACTTAGTGACTATCACCTGATACGGACCGCCTGCACTCTGCAACGCCAATGTTCAGTACAATGTTCAGCACAATGTCCAGTACAACGGTTTTTCAGTCAAATACAGTCACAGTTTACTGAGGCCTGAAAGGTATAGTCACCAATCAGCAAGCGACTGTTGGTTGAAATCTGAAAAGGGTATGCTAACGTTAAATCGGTCAGTCTACAGGCAGGCAGTGACAGCGTGTTTGTATTTCTGTGTTCCCACCTTGTACCACAGTGTTGATTCACATACTGCTTACAGAATAATGTGTTCTTTCCTCCCGTCCACCTCTATGCATTTAGGAATTGTCCTTTGAATCTTCAAGCGGAGCATAAGGGTGTGTCCCGGTTTTCCAGGCAGCCCCAACGGCAGCATTAAGTAACAGGGGCGAGGCTCGGGTCACATGCACAACACATTGCGCGCTATAGCCCACTGGAAGAGCTCCAGACCTGGCTGCCCTCACCACCGCAAAAACTGCAGTAACTGCAGATGAACAGGACGTGGAAATGGAGCTGGGGACCCTGGTATTATCCACCATCAGAAACAGGCTAAGTAATCTAAAACCTTCTAATGATCACCCCGGAAATATTGGACTCAAATCTTCAATGATGACTGCCTCCAGAGAAGACTGTGAATTGAAGGTTTAGTGTGTGAAAGTAGGGGCGTTGTGATAATTCTGTGGTGAAACGTGGCATTTGATGCAAAAGTATTGATCATCATGACTAAATGTATATTAGTCAAATCAATCATATAGGTCGTTAGTTTATCATGAGTGATTACATCATATGCTGACAGCTCAAACAGAAAACGACCTTACCTTTGACTCCAGGAAGTGTCCTTTAAAGAAGCGATAAGTTGACACGGCATCTCTGGGAACAGTGACAGTCGTCTTCCACAGTGTGCTAGGGGGGCAATGTGTTCATGTGAAATTCAGTATACACACAATGGTACTCCGGCTGTATAGGTACTGTGAGTACATAATCTCAAAGGTAGCATGTTGAAAGAGCTAAATAATATTTACCCATCGTCTTCGACCGGTTCAAGGGTCACAGCTTTTTGATGGGACCAGTTTCCTAAGGCTTCACAGCTACCAACCACGGCTATCACCTCACCTAGTCATGCACCAAATGATGATGTTCAATGCTTGTGCCATAAGTGAACACACACTGCTCTGATGAAGTATTTACACCCCTAGGATGTCATTTATGCAACCAATGGATACCTTTGATAAATAATGACAGACTATTGTGAACGTCCTACAAAATGAATAGTTGACTAAACGACCACACACTGGTAAGGCCTTGGGACAGTGAAGCAGCCTCACACCACTGTGCCCTAACACAATGCTTAACAGTTAGGATTGGGTTCATCTGTTAAATGGCAGTGTTTCGTTTTCAGCAAATATGCCATCTGGCCTCGCCACCAAACAACACCTCCTTTGTTCCAGAAGTTATATTCTTCATCGAGAACACAACCTACATGCACCGAGCAGACACTTCTTATATTATAACCTCCCTCCAAGGTGAAGATTTCACAATCTGCGAGTTGATACAACGACTTTGACAATAACAAGAAAAGCCTCTAGACTCTGTGATTATACCCTAGGGCACATGTGTCAAACTGGAGGCCCGCAGGAAGAAACCGGCCCGCCAGGTTATTTTATGTGGCCCACGAGAGCTTAAAAGGCACATTATTGTCTTAAAATGAAAGTACATGCTCCTTCACCTCATTTCAGTTAACATAAACTATATCCCCGAGTATGCATGTCAATTTTGTTTGGGGATTCTTAGAACTTCTTTGAGAATCTTTGGCTCAGCTATTAAGTGTTTAAAGGACTAAGACATAGGACTAAGACATAGAGCAGGGGTTCTATTTGTATAAAATCTGAAGGATAATAACCTCATTACACAAAGAGCTAGTCCACACTTTTGTGGTCCACGTGTTTGATCAATGTTATTCAATTAAATCGGGGATGTTTGTTCTGAATTAATAAAAAAAAGCTGTAGTATTTGTAAAAAAACAAACATTTTCAATGGTCAAGAAAAATATGACCAAATATAAAAAGAACACTTTTCACAATGTTTACATAATTCTTCAAAACATTGTATTTGCAAGCGCACCCCCCGTCCATTCAAGATGATTTGATCAAGGACTTTTAAGCTCATATCTTCACTGGAAATTCTAATTGAGCATCTGATCACAGGGAAGGTTTTAGCCCAGGATTACCTGAGATTAACTAAAACCTTACATTCCTGACTGACTGGTTTGTTGTCCATTTTAGGTTCTACATTTGTCTTGAATTGAATAGTCTTCTTGTTTCAGATTAGTCTGCTGCCTTGCAGTAGGGATTGGTCTTACCTGGGGATGTCTCTCCCCTAACTGCCAAAGTCACTTGAGTTGTCTCCATAGTTGACACAGGCACAAACAAGGCCAATTGCAGACGCAATCAAGCTGGAAAACCAGGAATTTAATGGTAAAACAGGCATAGTTTTATGCATAGATTTTGTGGATCAACAAATGTCCGACAAAGCTGTGCTGGGTTTTAACTAGTCACATCTAGTCAACTGTTATCTCTTCCTTCGTTGACATAGCTTTGTCAAACCAAGGAATCATAATCTTTACTAAAAACAAAATTGGTACTGTAACTAACTAGGAAGTGAGAATGAATAACTAGGACATTTAACAATCAACAACAAGGTTTACGCTCATGTGGCTAGACTAGTTTGAGAACAACAATTACAATTGTTATGTTCAAACCATCTCTATTAGGGCTAGGTTACTCCGATAAAATAGTAAAATACATACCTTACTATGAAATTATTGGTCAATTGCTAGGCAGTCAGAGTACCTAGATCAGTTGCTAGGCAGTCACAGTACGCAGACTGGAATGATTGAGGAGAAGCCGCGCGAGCTATTCCATAACGGCAGTAACGTATCAGACCGGATGTAAATGAACACCGCTCGGTCCAGCTCAACTGCATCGTACTGTTGCTAAATAAATCCACTACATCAGCACAACCGCCACAACTAAAGTCACCCTAGCTAGGAAATTCTCCGTACTCTATCCAGAGAAAATCCTAATAGCAATGTGATCGTAGGGGACATTTATGTAACCATCGTCGTCTCTGACAAGTTACTACAGACCGCCTAATTCCGGATCTGGCCAGAATTCAACTGACGCTATCTAGCCATGCTAGCAGACTAACCAGCTGTTTACTGACAGTTAGATAACTAGCTCATGCTAGCTAGCTGCTCCTTTGCGGCAACGCGGGCAGGACAACGTGTGTGACGTACGTACTGACGTATTGCCACAACAACAACTGCAGTATTTTCACTTTGTCTTCAAAAACAACAGTTTTTACTTAACAATAAGCATCGCATAAATTACAGATGTCCGTTTACTACAATCCATGGGCAGAGATCTAGCTGAATTTGGTGTACTTTACATATTTGTGAGAAATAATGTTTTTATTATCTGTGTTCCCGGAATCAGTCAACAGTGTGAGATGAGCACTGTTAACGCTGTAGAATATACTTCAAAGTTAAAGTCGCGCCAACACACCGAAATTGTGGGATTGTGTCATTAGAAACTACTGTGGATTTGTGAATTTTCTTTATGTAATGATTGAAATGTATTACAATTGATTTAATTATCTAATTAATTTAATGTTCAATAACAATGTAATAAGAATAACACAATAATAATAATAATACGTTTTATTTATATAGCGCCTTTCCAGGGCTCAAGGACGCTTTACAATTCAGGACATAAAACAGTAAGCAATAATAACAAACATTACCACCAAAAATACACAGAAGGACAACAACAGTTAAATACAAGCTTGCAAATAACACTTAGAGAATAAGTGGGTTTTGAGTAAGGATTTGAATTCAGATAGAGTACAGACATAGCGGAGTGATTGAGGGAGAGAGTTCCACAGTGTTGGTGCAACAACACTGAACGATCTAGCCCCCATGGAAGCTAGCCGGTGCTTAGGGACTACAAGAAGGCTAGAGTCAGAGGATCTTAGTGAGCGTGTCGGTTTGTAGGGATGGAACACAAGATTATCTATCTCATTAGGGCCAAAGGGAGAGCATGACATCTGGTGTGTCAACATTGTGGATACTAGTAAAAGAGAGGCCCTACTTGTTCTTTCAGTACTGGTGACCCCCAGGGGTCTAAAAAGACCTGGTCACAACGTTAACGAAGTATTGCCCTTAAAAGCATGCACGTTGTGCTTACTTCGAAAATACAGCGGAAATTGTAAACCATCCAGGCACTTTAGGGGAACTGTTTCCTGCATATTATGGATTGTGATGTACTAATCTTCACATGGCACACTAAATAGCAGGGGAGGGCAAATATTTTTACTCAGGGCCCACATCAGGACTTTGAAATTAAATCAAGGGCCACATTTTTTGTAATTTGTTAATTCTAAATTATTTGTGGCCCAGAATAGGTCAATAATTAAAATGTATACACGTAACATTTACACTTTAGTTCTGTCATTATATCTAAATAACTGTTTAAATCCTTACCGCCGCCCTGATGAAATTGTCTCGAGGGCCATACACAGCCAGTGGACCTTAGTTTGCCCACACCTGCTATATAGTATGGATTGTATGTGGTTTGAGATTCACCCATTGTCTCTCATATCATGGGCGCTCATATTAGCCAATAAAGAAGACTCTTACTAAATTAAAACATGCTTTGCTTGTTTTTCCATTTGATTTTAGTAATCAATTAAATGCACACACTGGAAATAAACTATATGGATGAAATGAAGACAACGCTCAATATCATGAATTAATATCCCTGGAACCACAAAACTTTGAAAGTTTCTGGCCATTCTCATATTTATATTCATATTTGTACATGGCCATAGTATAAAAGTTGCCCACCGCCATGTGTATGTCCTACTAGATTTAGCACTAACTGCCAGCAGAGACCTTCATGTTAACAGACACTTGTAATGTGTTGCTTGTCCTTTTGTTTGTCCATTTACAGTGTAAGTAGGCAATTTATACCAGGCAGCTACATTATAAGTATCACTGCAACAGTTCAAATGACTGATGATGCAAACAGAACGGACCATGTTTGTTTTTGTAACCTCGAGTGCATCTCATTTAGCCCTTATCTATTCTTAAATTTGCATTATGTCTTTTCTTATGTGGTGTTCAGGGTCTTCCATGTTAACATTACAAGACAATATGAGTCGTAATCATGCTAAAGAAATGGGATTAGGTGTCGCATAACAACAATGTGGAAAACTTTTTAACTTAGCCTAGTGTATCATGCTCTAATTATTATGTTCCAGTCTGGAATACAAAACAGCTATTTAATGTTCAACGGCATGTTGAATATGAATGCTGTTTGGGTCAGCACAGCTGTTATTTACACATTCAGAGCTTCCGTTCATCAAGTTAACCAAGGATCATGGCCAACAAAAATGCACATGCAGAAAAAGACTAAAGACATGGACCTTCAGGAGTGACATAACAAGCCAGAACAAATGCTAAGCCTCCTATATGCCATCTATTAACACAACAATGTACATTTTAACAGACACTTTATCCAGATTCATTTACAGTAGTGACTGCATACATTCTTATACTGGCATATTCCTCAAACTGAGCTATACCAGACACTGACTGTCTCACTCCCTGTGTGTGTGTGTGTGTGTGTGTGTGTGTGTGTGTGTGTGTGTGTGTGTGTGTGTGTGTGTGTGTGTGTGTGTGTGTGTGTGTGTGTGTGTGTGTGTGTGTGTTGTGTGTGTGTGTGTGTGTGTGTGTGTGTGTGCGTGCGTGCGTGTGTGCGTGCGTGTGTGTGTGGATCTTTTTAGAGTTCTTGGAAATCTCTTGACGCACTGTGGCTAACTAAACATTGGCTGTAGCTATATGTATTTGTTTGTGATGATGTGAAAATGTATGTGTTGTATTACATATTATGATCTGTTGACAAAATACTTAAAATTGACAAGCGTGTTACACTCAAACATCGAAAAAGCATACAAAAACCTCATGTAATGCTGAATATAAAAAGAGATTACATTAGCAAAGTCCAACAGAGTAGGGGTTTTCAAGTCAAAAACCTAATTATAGTGTAAAAACAAGAAATTATGCTAGTTACCATGCAAAATTAAAATGTATTGGACATATATGTCTTCTTAACAAAATGTTATTACTTTTTGGAAGCACTCTTGACAGCAACTACTACTGTAATGTAACCTACTACAACTGTAATCATATGTTTTTATTAACAGTAGTAGACTAGTAACCAATTAACTAAAAAATGCCTAGCAGATTTTAATCAGGAATGAGACTGGACTATTCAAGAGAACTGAACTCGTAACCTCTTGGAAAAGGCAATAACTCTAGGAAAATTCAGTTGTTCGTAGAAAGACATTTTTGTTTGTGTCTGGCAATAATATAATTGCATCTGTCCGGCAGAAAAAAATATTTCGCTTTGGCTTTTGTGTTTTAAAGTTCTTCTGGTAAACAAAAAACAAATGGACACCGTTGAGCGAAATTCTCATAATATAATTTAAAAGGTTTCATAGTTGTTATAGCTTCACCAAGCCTTAACTCTTAGGTGTAAAACCATACACAATAAATAAATAAATGTCCATGTATTTGTGTTAGTATTAATCTTTTTCTTTCGCTGTAATATTTCAGTGAATATGTTATGGTTAGGTACGCCCTCTACTGGGCACATGTAGTATTTTATATTCCAGAGCACTAGGTATTCACCAATCATTAGGAAATGAGACAGTTCAAACCGTATAACTCCCCACCAATCAAAATAAAGCTGTTTTCAACCACAAAACAGAATCTCTATCTCATTTTGAAGTAAATCAATTCAAAAAACTGCAGCACAGAAGTGCATGACTAATGATTAACTTAAGAACTACCCATTTATGTCGAAAAGGCAGAAGGTTCTGGGCCTTCAAGTGGACCATGCTTCTCATGCCAATGACGTCCAGTCGGATTGCATTGTACGGTCCTGAGAAGACACATTTTTTTAGGACAAAGATATGCTATGTCCGTGGCATGTAGGAGAGCAGTTCATTTTTTTAAATTAATATTATGTGTGAATAATATACTGATGGATTTGGGAGCAAAGAGATGAGAGAGAGCGCGTAATGCTGCAGTTCTTCTCCCGCTCACCATCCACCCCTCCCTCCCTCTACTCTCTCTCTTTGACACCTGCAGCAAAATGCTCGGGAGCTCAGCATCATGTTGATAAGCTACCGTATAGTATACTCCAGTAACACCAAACTAGCGTATCAAAATAAAATGATGCTGAGCTCCCTGTTTAATTTATTTATAAAACCCTACCGTATAATATTCACCAGTAACACCACAATACCTTATAAAAATGATGCTGAACGATAACCAGATCTCTCAGCAGCAGATGAACCTGCATGCAACCCCAAAATATGTTGTATTATTGACAGACAGCTTATGGAATTTAACCTGTAAAATATGAAGGTGGCTGTCTCCTTGCTGCCTGCCTCAGGCTCGTTTGGCCAGATGGAAATACTACGACCTCCATACTTGTACAGACTGAGTGTAAGGTGGTACATTTCTGTAAATTTAAGATCTCTGATGCCACCTTGTGGTTTTGGCATATAAGAGAAACTCTACCAATGCACTACAAGCTTGTCGCATATGATTTATTCACCAAGTCTGTATACACATACAAGGAATTTGTTCTGACCCCTAGCTGCAATATTTAAAACACACGTTTTAAAACGTCTACGAAAAGTGCAAACAGAGCAAAACACAAAACACGAACAGGAGTCACTCAGGACGATGGGCACCTCCTAAAGTCCACTCTCGTCTCCAATGTCTTTTGAGCATTGAGCTCCAAATTGTTAGGACTGCACCAAGACAACAGCCGTTCAATTTGACCCCTGTAGGCATAGCTGAGTTGACTGGTAGTGTTTTGACATGTGTCGGTCAAACGGTCAAGCTGCATAATAGATTTTTCGAATGTGTCGAATATCCAATGTCCAATATAAAACCAACTTTACCACGGTCTTGGACCGGATCCCAATCCAAACCATACGCACTTCCTCGAAGTGCCCTCCTTAGTCGCGTGTTGCTGACAAATCTCTAGGAGGACTTCTAAAGAGTGGTGAGGGGTTTATTTAAGACAAACTTCAGGAGACACTGATGTGATGATGGACTTGTCCACTTTTAATCAATAAATTCACATGAACAAATCCCTCCTAATGTTTATAAAGAAATAACCCCTATTAATAATTGCGCATCTATTTTAGAATGTACTTTACATTTATTTAGTTGGCCGAATGAGAACACAAAGATGGAAAGCACGAGCAGGTAGGAAGGACAACGGAGAAACGAGCAGGCAAGATGAACGATCAGCAGGAATCAACTCTAGACAATAAAAAAGCAACACTTTCTACAAAACACCAGAATACAAGGGGCAGGAAACAAACAGCCACAAAGCAAATGATAAATGGAACTGGCCGACAAACACTTACAAGAGACACACCATATAACATACCTGTTGACACTGCTCCAAAAACGGTGCACAAACACAACTGACATCTAGAAAGAAACTAAACAGGACAAAGGTGCACAAGACAAGGAGAGGGCGGTACAAGACAAGACACAGACAGAACATGAGTGAATGAGTGATGGTTGGAGGACAAGTAGTAGGCCACTCAAACACCTCTGGAAGGACTGTCATCGGCCCTGGTTACAGTGGGGAGGGTCACACCCGGGTAGATACCTTTAACACAGAGGGGGTAAGGGGAGTGAGAGGAAGTATTATCCAAACAGAGGCTGTGTCTAAGAGGTTGTATTTTGCTTCCTTTATAACGGTGCTGTGTTGTCACTATAGCTAAGTAAGGACAAATCGGTATTATCTATCCATTCTACCAGCCAAGAACGTACACACCATTACAGAGGTTAACGTCACACATGAAAACACACGATTCCATCCCAGCTACTCTTACTCACCTAAAGTATTCTGCTGGAAGACATATCTCATCAGCTTAAGTAATGAAACCAACTCACATGCTCTGTTCGTACGAGTCCTCTCACACGGTGATACAAGCCCAAGTCTTTTACTTTCTTCGCTCCTGGTGTGTAATTTCCGTTATACTGTAGCTCTCCTTGAACATTGAACGTCATTATCATAACTCTCAGGACACATGCGGCGTCCCTGTCTGGATTATGTCTGATATGCATTTGTATTAGAATATTTTGTCTGGGCCTTGGTCATTTTCAAGTGTAATGGTTTTCATTATTTGTCTCACAATTAAATGTAATTTCACAAATCTACTATGAATAAATAACATTTGGTAACATTTTGCTTTCCTGGTGATTTTGATTAAGGCAGAAATAATATGCAATTAGATTGAAGAAACATATCCTATAACATTTATATAATGTTTTCTACATCAAGTCAAATTAAATATTAAATTAGGCCTATTAGATGAGATAAAAACATACAACTATGTGAGGCAGACTGAAGGCAACATGAATGAGTTTCCTTTCATTTGGCATAAACATAATGCTATTACAGTTAGCTCACTGACCTGTTCCTAATCCACATTCTATGATTGGCTATTATCAAATACCAGATAAACACCTGATGTAATAAAATGCCCTCATCAGAATCAGAATCAGGAAATAGTTTAATTGCCATGAATGTGTTAACAGACAATGAATTTACTTTGGCAGGAAGGTGCTTACATAAAATATATGAATAGAACAATATAAATTATACTAAGGGGGCTGAGGGGGTAGAGGGATAGTAATATGCAAAATGCTATACAAAATACAGACAAATAACAGTGCAATAGAGCATGTTATTAACTGTTCTGGGTTCTAAATTTAAAAAAGGGACCTGTGATCAATTCAAGTGGAGAACCATCAACATTGTACTTGGCTCTTATTATGGTAAAGAATAGACAGTGCACGGTTGTTAAAGAACCTTCAAACTGTCTAAGCAAATAAACGTTCCCTTCAGGGTGTTAATTAAAGCAGGGCACTGAGTTTCAGTCCTCCACATGCTAATCGTCTCTGTATCTATTAATCTAATAAATGTGCAGATTATCTGCTAGTTTCCAGTGGCTAATGAAGGAAATCCAGGCCTATAGGCAGATAAATAGTAATTGGCAGATCTAATGTTGATTTGGTTTATGATTACGTAGTGAAAGAACATAGGAGAGCAGCGAAATAAACTACAATAAGTACAGAGATAATCTACACTAAGTACAGAGAGTGGCATTGATAATAGAGGGAATCTACACCGAAACAGTTTTTCTTAAACAAATGTAAATACCCCACAGCGGATTTGGGACAGACTGGGTATATGTCCTCTAAAGCACATCTGATGCTGGTCTAGTTCTTGTCACGCTGCTCGCTCACCCTAGAAGTCAAGACCATAATTCTTATGTGCCAGAGGGAACACCCTTTCCTGTCTTCTACTTGATCTATGACAACCATTTTATATCACCAAACAAGGTCGGTGCCGCAACTGCATCTCCCTCTGCAAGACGGATATATTCTTCTAGAGAGTATCTGTGCATTACTGTGAAAAGCTCTGGTAATTATACACTTTTCCACAGAAAAGTCCTATCTAGATACTACAATGGGTACGTATTATAAAATGCATATAAAAGATCAGTTATAACATTTAAAAAAAAGCCTATCGATCTATAGAGATTTCTGTTATCCAATTATTGTTTAAAACTTTTTTTATTTAGCAAAGTGTTTCATTTGATAGTGTCTAATGTTTAATTACAGGCTAATAAACTCTGTTTGTGTCACTAGAGTGCTGTAACGGACCCCAGATGTAGGGGTCACATCATAATGTGTTGTAAAACCCCATCCTGGGTAGCTATTCTTCACTTTAGCCGAAACAAAAGACACAAAAGACAAAAGAAAAACACATTCATGATTGCACCAACACGACAAAAGTAGTGACTCTCCCGCTTTGAACATGTCCAGCCATTAGGCACTCAGTTGTTTATAACAACAATGTTAATAATAGGTCTCTAGTCAAATGAACCCACAATGAACCCTATCGTTCCAGGTAGAGATTAAATGGGTTCTACCTGGAACCAAAAATTGGTTAAAGTATATTATACATATATTGCAAACGTGCTCTATATGGCACCACCTGAAGAATCTTTTTGGAACCATTATGGCCGGCAGCCATAACCATGTGTTGTCTAGAGACCTAAACATTCACTCCTGCAGGCAGGATGAATCAGCAAATGTTTAGCCAAATATTAAACTGAAAAGCAGGTTTATTACACAGGGCAGATATCCCCAGGGCAGATATGTCTGATCTGATGTTAATCAGCCTGTCGAGAGACCTCCACTGATCAGAGGATCATTTCATATCCTTCATACCTGCCAGAGGTGATGGGAGGAGAGGAAGAGGATAAAAGTGATGGCGGTGGAGCTGGATGTGAGGAAGGTATGGCAATACACTCACTCATTCTTACCCAAAACTCTAAACTTAAGTCAGGACCGGACAAATGACATAGTTTTACTATCTTCCGCAGCACAAACGACCCTGCTCCCTCACTTATTCATCACCCCCCCGTGAAGGTAACATAATTAGAAGCCGTGCACTTGCGATAAGGATGCCACTGCTTCAAAGCTTCAGAACAAGTTTTTGATCAGAGCAGTGATAATGCCGTGTGATGATTAATTCACCAAGAAGCCCACTTCAATTTCCTTTGAAAAGCGTAACGGAAACAGGCCAACTGATTCTAATCTCCCGTCTCCATCTCCTGACAGTTCCACTGGACTTGATGTAGGGGAAAATGTCCGCCTCCCAACATATCCGTTTATAGCAGGGAGAACGTTTCAAGACATAAAACCCTTCAAAGTGAACCACATTTTCCGTGTGCCTGAGTTAGCGTGGGGTCCTGGGATTTGTGCCAGCGTAGTACATCATGTCTCTCATCAGGTCTGAAACTCATTGGCTGCGTATTTGACCCGGAACTGTAGTTTCCTCATCAGTATAACACGACACATCGTCCTTGCTGACTGTGCAACCAGAACTGTTACATCATGGCTTTCAGGACAAGTGAGGGCACGGTATAGGCACAGGATATTGTGGTCACACACACACAGACACACACACACACACACACCTACACACACACACACGTATTGATCCTATGCCTGTTTTCGCATGGACCATAAAGTCACACGGTTTATTGGAAAGTGAAAAGCATTCATGCCTTAGAAGATAATCCCAACATCTTTTTATTCACCCTCACCATGTCCTTCCTGTTAGACATCGTATTTAATGAGGGATCTTATTATTGCTAGGTGATATCTAACCAGCGATGACTGGGAGAGAGCAACCACAGGACAATGTCACTGTTCTAGCCTCGAGCGGTGTGTAGCTTAACACTCGGTCGTGCCTCATATCTGTCTGGTTATTTGTAACCTTGGTGTGTCTTACCCACAATCTGCAAGTTGGCTGCACAGCAGGGTTCAAGCCCTAGTTAGCCTGGGAAGGCAATATTGAATGGTCTGTTCAGCTTGCGCACGCATGTTTAATTCGCGAGGCAGCACAGCCAGGCACTTAGCAGAGATTCGTATTTAACATATTCATCAAAACAGTAAATGAAAATCATAGGAGCATTACATGAAAAAGAGCATATTGTAAATACAGTGGATTTCAAAAGTCAACACACCCCACGTCTACACAATGCCATGTTTTTGTGATGTGACCTATAATGAAAAAATGTCAATTGAAATCTTTGAGGGGAAAAATTAATTAATTAAAACCTTACAATAAACTGGCTGCGTACGTGTGCACACCCTCTTATAACCAATCACATTCAAACTCTTTACACACATGACATTATTAGAAGTGAATCTGATTAATCACAAATAAATGTCAGCTGTTCCAGTCGGATTTTCCAGAAATGTTCTTAGTTGCATCTCAGAGCAAAAGCCATGGTCCATAGAGATCTTCTGAAACATCAGAGAGATCTCATTGTTGAAAGGTATCAGTCAAGGAGAAGGGTACAAAATAATTCACAAAGCGTTAGATATACCATGGAACACTGTGAAGACAGTCATCATCTAGTGGAGAAAATATGGTACACATAGTATACATTGTGATGAGTAAAGTATGAAAAGTAGTTAATGTAGATCAGCTACTCTGTAAACAGAAACAGCGTAATCCCAGAATCAGAAGCAAAATACATTGATGTAGACAGAATTGTCATCATGGCTTCTGATACTGTGGCCAATCGTGATGTATTTCAGTGTCACCACAGACATCAGCGGGTCTGATGTGGTTCTGGCAGCGAAGTGTGATAATACTGCTAGCTTTTACCAGATTGCGGTGTACCAGATGTTGCCGTGTATGAATGTCTGCTAAAAGATGTTGAGCAGGAAGAGACAAGGAGTTTATGAGAGCTTCTCTCTGACAGGTGAGAAGAAATGTGGGATTTGCCCTCAGGAAAAGAACAGGCGCTTTCTCCATCAGAAATCCATCTTTATTCAATGTGTTTCAGTCTCAAGTCCTGCAGCAATGAGTGAGCTGGAAATCAAATCCATGTCCACTCCAATCTGTCCCAAAGTTTATTGAGCCTGGACAATAAGAACGCTTTTTTTCTGGAATATTTGCACTGAACCAATTAGTTAGGGTCAATCTCATAAGTGTTCGTTTGTGACCAACAGATGTTATTATAGTTGACTTAACAATCAAATGCTTATTGGTTAACAGCATATTCAAAATGCCTATTAGGACTGATCTAAGGTCAGGTTTAACCTCATCATGTCCGAATGGTGGTGTTGTTGTCTATTTGGCGTCTTCGTACCTTTCAATCGAGAGCCTGGGGAGATGCTAACAAATCGAATTTAGTTCTTTCTGACATACACTGTCTTTCTCTTTCTGTTTTTCACACAAACACGCCAATGAACACACACACACACACACACACACACACACACAATCTCATATTTCCATCATAGTGAGGACCAAAAACAATTTTCCTAAACCTAACCATGACCTCCTTACCCCTAACTGTCACATTTACTCCAACTCTATCCACAGAAGTGTAACCCTAAATCTAAACGTTTCCCTAATTCTAAATTAAACTGTGTGCTTACATCCGACTCTGCTTCTAACCTCATCCCCAAGCCAAACCATTATTAATAAGTCAGGAAAGATTGTCATTTCAATGTGCCGTTTGTTACTTTTGTGATTGACACATATTTTCTAACCTCCCATTTTCTCCCCAGACAAGCCATGAAATGTCATGTTTATTAATGTGTGATTTGGATAACATGGGGCACACATACATGGCATAACAACCTAAACCTGTTTTACTGCAGATTTCAGAGTCTGTGGAGCAGTCCTGTCTGCACGTCCCCGTCAGCTGTGTCCTGCCACCTCCAACAGTCCCCTTTCTCCAGGGCCCGCCCACAATCATCTATCCCAATCGACAAATATCTTCAGACTACAATGGCATCAATCAACACCTTTCCTGCAGTCACTTTGGGACTCTATACTGGAGAGGGGCGTTAACAGACTATCCAAGAGTCAAAACCTAAGAACGGCAGCTGGTCCTGATGGAGTCTCTGCCTCCACCCTTAAGCACTGTGCTGACCAGCTATCTGCTGTGTTCACAGACATTTTCAATAAATCATTGGAGTCCCAGCTAGCTTCAAATCCTCCACCATCATCCAAGTCCCAGTGCTGCAGCTCGTGGTCAGAAAAAAATCCCTGTGTGTGTAAACAGACATGGCGAATAAACCTGATTCGGACATAACAGATTTTATGGACATTTACGGTCAGCGGCTAAAAAATGTGAACTACATCTTTATATGCCCAAAAAACGGGGCTATTGAACTAATACCCTACGTGGTTCAGAGCCTGCTGCTTTTCTGTTCTACCTCATCTTTAATGTTGCCCACCTGGTGTCCCATGTCTGAATAAGTCCCGGATTAGATGGCATTTGAAGTCCAGAGTTGCGTTCTAGCCTGGGGTCTAAAATGTTAACCGATCCTTAATTTGACAGGAATTTCCATACACACCCTGGGCCCTCTCTCCCGTACCTCTAACTCTCTGTACACCCTGTGCTCTCTCTCCCGTACCTCTAACTCTCTGTACACCCCCCACAGTCCCTCTAGATCTCTAATCATCCCCCTCTCCAGGTCCCAGAGACAGGCCTACTGTCGACCCTGTCTCCTCAAATCTTCAACAACGGCTGGGAATAGAAAAACAAGAATTACTGTCAATTTAACCCGACGTGTTGAAAGGTCGCTGCAAGTCACATGGCCAGATTGAAGGAAAAGGCATCGGTAATTGTAAATGTTCCTGCTAAACGGAGAAGTGGGAAAGACCTTGCCAATATCAATCAGTTCCGCATGGTTGGTTTTAGTGTCTGTGTTTTACAGCTAACCCTAACATGATCTGAGAGCTCTCAACAGGAATGAATGGCAATTCAGGATCAATGTCACGTAATTGACAATCTCCAACAGACCTGGTTGAATTCAGGTTGTAGAGCCGACACAGCTTTTGACCCAGAGTTAAGACAACTTACAGTTTTTTTTATTCGCTTTGGTACTATTTTCACAAGTAAGGTGTACATTTTCAAAACTCTTAGTACAAAAATCCAAACTGATCACACTTGTAACGCAGCTAGCCATTCTTTCAAAACCTGATGTAACGCTTTCAGTCAGTTGCACATGCTTTCAGTCCACATAATCATTGTTTCAAACACAAGATTATTGTAATATGTAATGGGAACATTTGGTTTAATCACCGAAACACAACAGTATTATCTTCTTTCAGTTTAGTACTTTTAACAATCAGTTCATCCAACAGCAAACAATGCAAGATACATGTTTCAAATGGGCCTTAGAAGTGCTGAAAATAATATGCTACAGTACTATACTGTAAAAGACTGATTACACAGTGTCACATTAGGCAATACACTTTCATTACTTACATTTACATAATCTATAATTTCCAAAAAATCCATTCTATGTGTAATGAAGTGAAGGATCAATGAAGACATCCTCTACAATCATTTGGGCAAATTTGTTTTTATTTTTCAGATATAATTGTAACATAGGTATATTTTCTATTATGTAACTAAATGAGAACAAAACATAACATTTAGTGCACACATTACATTACATGTAATTTGGATCAAGCCTGTCTTGAGCATTTGGCCATAGATTCTCATCCACATCACAATGAATGTCCTCATTGTTCAAGCACCTTGGAAAAAACCTTTTGGCGTGACGAATCCATGCTTGACATTGGTCTACATTGATGTCATCACATGCATCATCCATGGCCTGAAGGAGGGTGGCACGCTCAAGGGGTTGGCGATCATAGACCTTCCACCTCCATGCTGAAAACAATTCCTCAATAGGTTTGAGGAAAGGAGAGTATGGAGGCAGGTAGAGGGTCATGAATCGAGGACGGTCCTGATGCTTGAACTACCTCTGCGTGGTGAGAGCTGACATTGTCCCACACAATTGCATAGGTGACCCCTTCACCTTGACAGGTCTGCTCAATGTCATTGAGAAACTCAATAAGATGTGCAGCGTTATAGGAGCCAAGTAATGGCCTTTGTCCTACGACACCATCTTCAGAGATAGCTGCGCACATGGAGATGTTTCCTTCACGTTGTCCAGGCACTTGGACAGTGACCCGTTGGACACCTCTATGACCTCTCTGTTGGTGCCCATGCCCACCTCTATGACCTCTCTGTTGGTGCCCATGCCCACCTCTATGACCTCTCTGTTGGTGTCCATGCCCACCTCTATGACCTCTCTGTTGGTGCCCATGCCCACCTCTATGACCTCTCTGTTGGTGCCCATGCCCACCTCTATGACCTCTCTGTTGGTGCCCATGTCCACCTCTATGACCTCTCTGTTGGTGCCCATGCCCACCTCTATGACCTCTCTGTTGGTGCCCATGCCCACCTCTATGACCTCTCTGTTGGTGCCCATGCCCACCTCTATGACCTCTCTGTTGGTGCCCATGCCCACCTCTATGACCTCTCTGTTGGTGCCCATGCCCACCTCTATGACCTCTCTGTTGGTGCCCATGCCCACCTCTATGACCTCTCTGTTGGTGCCCATGCCCACCTCTCAGGCCTCTATGTTGGTGCCCATGCCCACCTCTATGTTGGTGCCCATGCCCACCTCTCTGTTGGTGCCCATGCCCACCTCTCTGTTGGTGCCCATGCCCACCTCTATGACCTCTCTGTTGGTGCCCATGCCCACCTCTATGACCTCTCTGTTGGTGCCCATGCCCACCTCTATGACCTCTCTGTTGGTGCCCATGCCCACCTCTATGACCTCTCTGTTGGTGCCCATGCCCACCTCAATGACCTCTCTGTTGGTGCCCATGCCCACCTCTATGACCTCTCTGTTGGTGCCCATGCCCACCTCTCAGGCCTCTATGTTGGTGCCCATGCCCACCTCTATGTTGGTGCCCATGCCCACCTCTCTGTTGGTGCCCATGCCCACCTCTCTGTTGGTGCCCATGCCCACCTCTCTGACAGATCCCTTGAGCTCTTCCTATTCCTTGCTGTCTATCCTGCTCCATGTTGAAAGAAATTGCCAGTGTTACCCCCCCCCCACTATTACAGTATATCTAATGACCTATTGTGGTTACCCCAATCTGCCAGTGTTACCCCCCCACTATTACAGTATATCTAATGACCTATTGTGGTTACCCCAATCTGCCAGTGTTACCCCCCCCCACTATTACAGTATATCTAATGACCTATTATGGTTACCCCAATCTGCCAGTGTTACCCCCCCACTATTACAGTATATCTAATGACCTATTGTGGTTACCCCAATCTGCCAGTGTTACCCCCCACTATTACAGTATATCTAATGACCTATTGTGGTTACCCCAATCTGCCAGTGTTACCCCCCCCACTATTACAGTATATCTAATGACCTATTGTGGTTACCCCAATCTGCCAGTGTTACCCCCCACTATTACAGTATATCTAATGACCTATTGTGGTTACCCCAATCTGCCAGTGTTACCCCCCACTATTACAGTATATCTAATGACCTATTGTGGTTACCCCAATCTGCCAGTGTTACCCCCCCCACTATTACAGTATATCTAATGACCTATTGTGGTTACCCCAATCTGCCAGTGTTACCCCCCACTATTACAGTATATCTAATGACCTATTGTGGTTACCCCAATCTGCCAGTGTTACCCCCCCCACTATTACAGTATATCTAATGACCTATTATGGTTACCCCAATCTGCCAGTGTTACCCCCCCACTATTACAGTATATCTAAAGACCTATTGTGGTTACCCCAATCTGCCAGTGTTACCCCCCCCCCATCAGGGTAGATTAGACGGTATTCAAAAAATGTGTTCTTGTACTCAATGTAGTGTTGGATGCAGAAGAGCTGGCCAGGAGTGAAGACCTGAGCGACTTTGACAAGTGCTAAATTGTTATGTCGAGAGAAGTAGGTCAGAGCATCTCTGAAACTACAAGGCTTGTGGGGTGCTCCCGGTCAGCAGTGGTGAGTACCTACAGACAGTGGTACAAGGCTTGTGGGGTGCTCCCGGTCAGCAGTGGTGAGTACCTGCAGACAGTGGTACAAGGCTTGTGGGGTGCTCCCGGTCAGCAGTGGTGAGTACCTACAGACAGTGGTACAAGGCTTGTGGGGTGCTCCCGGTCAGCACTGGTGAGTACCTGCAGACAGTGGTACAAGGCTTGTGGGGTGCTCCCGGTCAGCAGTGGTGAGTACCTGCAGACAGTGGTACAAGGCTTGTGGGGTGCTCCCGGTCAGCAGTGGTGAGTACCTGCAGACAGTGGTACAAGGCTTGTGGGGTGCTTCAGGTCAGCAGTGGTGAGTACCTGCAGACAGTGGTACAAGGCTTGTGGGGTGCTCCCGGTCAGCAGTGGTGAGTACCTGCAGACAGTGGTACAAGGCTTGTGGGGTGCTCCCGGTCAGCAGTGGTGAGTACCTGCAGACAGTGGTACAAGGCTTGTGGGGTGCTTCAGGTCAGCAGTGGTGAGTACCTGCAGACAGTGGTACAAGGCTTGTGGGGTGCTCCCGGTCAGCAGTGGTGAGTACCTGCAGACAGTGGTACAAGGCTTGTGGGGTGCTTCAGGTCAGCAGTGGTGAGTACCTGCAGACAGTGGTACAAGGCTTGTGGGGTGCTCCCGGTCAGCAGTGGTGAGCACTTGCAGACAGTGGTCCGAGGAGGGACGAACCACAAACCGGTGACAGGGTGTTGGGCGCTCAAAGGCTCATCGATGCGCGAGGGCAACAAAGGCTATATTGTGGGAAGACGACATGCCTGGAGCTCCGGGCCATGTTCTGCTGGGAAACCCTGGATCCGGGCATTCGTGTGAACATCAATTTGACACGTGCCCCCCCTCCCTGCACAGTGTTACAGACTCTTCATGACAATGGAGGCAGTGGCCTCTATCAGCAGGATTACGTGCCCGGCCACACCGCACACGTGGTTTGGGAACGGTTTGAAGGAACATTGTGAAGAATTAAAGGTTAAAGGTTTTCCACTGGACTACTAATTCCCCGGATCTCAATCTGACTGAGCTTCCGTGGGATGTGCTGGACCAACAAGTGTGATTTTTCGGAGTTGAGGAACCTGCAGCTAATGTCTTGGAGCCAGATATCACAGGACATATTCAGGGGACATGTATAGTCCACTCCTCGGGGGGTCTGCACAGTTCTGGAGGCATCGGGGGGACCTGGGCTGGTGGTCATGATGTTTTAGCTCATCAGTGTTTACGAGCAGTTTACAATGCTGTTTTGAATGTATAAAAAGACCAAACAAAGTCCACACTGCACTCGATATGTAAGATTATGTAAGCAATACTGAGAGACTGCACCTCTGGTCACAGAGAAACCTGCTGACCAACACTGAAGTTATTGCTTCTTAATGAAAACTCATATCTCTCTAGTGTATGGGTTGTGTGAGGGTACCTTTTCATCGTTGGAAATGTACTGCAGAGTGCATATATCAACATTACGAGGAGAGACTGGGGTGGTTTTTTATTACTAGTTCTAATATTGATATGTTTCACATGTCGCCAAATCTCTTTCAATTGTAACTAACTGCACAATTTGAAATGTTAGATTGACTGGGTTTGTAATAATGTAATTATTTATCATCAATATTGAGTCCAAACCCACAAAACTTTGTGAATTTTGTGTTTTGTTTGTCTTTAAAATGAGAAGATACTAGAAGAATATAGACAAGTAAAAAAAATACAGTTATTCTTTATCTGATTCCCTCTACTGATTGATGTGTCATTAGTTTCTCTGTAACTTCACTGTAAATAATGTAAATAAGAGTTAACATGGTTCTACCGAAAATAAATACAGGGAAAGAATCAAATCCATTTTAATTTTCCCTTCTCCAAAACCACCCATGCCTGAGATCGAAATAAAATGCAAGCCTATCAGGCAATAATGGTCCTTTTACTTTTTTGCGAATAATGACCAGGCCCCATTTGCTGAATTACCAATATGTGGACAGTTAAATTAGCTATGGATATTGATTCCAGCTGGCTGGACAGTTTATTCCAGCAGCCAGCGCTGTGTTTATATGACTGCTACTGCGGTAATACTGAGATCCATACTGATATTTGTGTTAAAGCCCTGTAGTAGAGCAGTGCACGTTTGGATGCGATGCAGCACATTCTGTATCAACGTTTAATATGCAGCCCCTTTTAATACCACACAGGCTCAGCGTACTGGAGGCAGTGTTGGACTGGGTGAACAAATGACCACCCAATCTCCTGGGATAAAAACTATTGTCCTAAAGACACTGTCATAGTCCTCTTCTATTCATTCTGTTTTACAAAGAACAAACTGTCTTTTCTGATTCTCTGCAGATGAGTCCTGACGTACACATATAATGCTTCAGTGGTAAATGTGTAAATGCTGCTGCTTTTTTACGGTTTTTATGGTGATGTTTTTAAGAGGTAATACCATTGGTGGAGTAATCTATATCATTATCAGATAAATGATCAATATAATACTGTAGAATTTACCCTGAAGCTTGTACCATTTGAAAAAAAAGATTACTGTAAGCTCACACAAAGAAAACGTCGAGCAATATACAATATGTTGTTGAATTATGTTGCTACAGCTCCTGGATTGGATACTGCAGCACAGATCCTTTAATATTTATCTGAGTTGTTGATATGTCACAGAATTATCCCTCCATTTTGATCTCTATTCATGTTTTAATTAGAATTCACATCTTAAACCTTATTTCAACCTGACAAAAGGTTGTCTTTTTTAGATTTTCAGATTTTAGAGTTTTATAATGTAGTTTTATAATGGTTTATAATGGTATCAGGTTCTTTAAGAATATAATGTATGCATGCATAAGACACTATCTGTAACTGACAACACCATCAGAGAAACCATACTATTGTACATGTTTTCTTAACTTCAGAGTTCTTTTACAAGTAATTGTAAGCAACTTTAGCCCCAAAACATCGATTTCATAATTAAAATGGTTATCATCAATGGTTATTCCTTGCTTTTATTGGTCTGGTGGTTATTCAGTTCCAACCCCATTCCTTCAACATCTATTATTTTTACTATGTTTTATTTTTTTCACCACTAATGTGGTGATAGCCAGTTCACCCGTCACTCCTTCCTCATCACTGCAACCCCAGCAAGCTTCGCTTAACTCGCCTGCATGTTTTCGCTGGAGCACGAGGAGAGAAATAACTCCCTGGTGACGACGTCGTTCCCTAACCCCCGGGGCCAATGTGCATTCTTCTGTGAAACTCCTAACCACACCAGCCAGCAGCACTGAAATTTCTCAAACGTCAACTGTGGTGGACAGCTTTGTATGCTTTTATAGAATGCCTGACACCGCTGTCCACCTTAGAGCCTCCGAGGTGAAAACATATTTCTTGTCTCCTAGTAATTTGATATTGAATTTTTTCTCCACATTAAAGTTTCCCAGAAGAACTTGTTAGCAGAGTTTCTCCAGTTGGCTATAACCGATTCAAAAACCCAGACCCAGGTTTTCTGACTATGCTACTGTGCTGTTGTTTGGGTTCACACAGACCTGTAGTATTGTCATTGGTTGATACATTTTCCCATTTTCAAACGGTCTTTTCACTCAGAGTGGGGAAGAGAGGGAAGCCTGTTCAATTCATATGCACAATGAGAGCGGTCACTCGTTGCCATTAGTCTTTTAAATCTGTATCGGTTCGTATTATGGATGCTAATGCCTCACCAGGACAATCAATGACACCGGTCTGAGATGGACGGGTGGGCAACAAGCCTAATTAATGGGAAATATTGTAATTAGCCACTGGCTAGTGGGATCTGAATATTCATTGAGCGCTGCACAACCGTTTTATCAATGTTTATGCTCTGAATCTCACCCTGAGCTAGCTGTGTGGTTTATGCACACGGCCTCTGACTGCGGGTGGAACACAGGACCTGATGTAGAGTATATTGATAAGACATCCCCAAGCTACAACGGGGACTATAACAGTGTGGGGGGTGTAGTCAATAGCAACGGACACTACAAAGGTAAAGGGACAAAGCGTTTCCGGCTTCAGTAGTCTGTTTCATGAATGTGTTAGTCATCGTAGCTTTGAAATCCCACCTGGAAACGTTATTTGGGAGTTTTTCCACTGTGTTGAACCCTGTTGTTGCTTGGGGTGTGAGACTGGGTGTCTGTAAAAGCACTGTGTGACAACCGCCGATGTGAAAAGGGCTTCGTGGAATAAACCTGATTGATTTGATTGACATGTCATATTGACCTCACAGACGAGTGCAAGAGCCTGTTCTTGTGATGGGATGTTTTGGTCTTTATAGTCCACAGACCTGTTGGCTCTGTAGGCAGACAGCAGTGGGTCTAGTACTGGATCAGTGATGGTGTCGCCTTCACCTTGCGCTCTCTCTCTCGCCTCCCACAACTCCCCCATACTTACCCTCATTCTGTAAACTGCAGCAGTTTATTCTCCTGTGTCTAGGAGAACCGTGGGGTTCGCTAAGAAGCCTTACTTGAATAGAGAACTAACCTTCTTGCAGAAACCATGTGATAGTCTACTTCTATTGTTCTTTGCAGATGAATGGAGACGTACAACAGCTATCCTGCTGCTGTTCAAGGCCTCATGCGGATGGTCAAGCTAGTGGAACGTGTACAGGGCTGTTATCTCTCATCGGTGCTAGGCACACACAGTGTACACAAAGCCTTACAAAAGCACGGAACATCATAAGAGGCTATAATCAGTTCATGCTCTGGTCACTGTACATTGGAATGTATATTTCACATGACTCACATGAGTTAAATGTAGGCAACCCATTAACATACACTGCTACATGTATATTTATAAAATATTCATTTTGTTCAGATTCACCATTTCTAAACTTGCTACAATAGCTACTAGTTTTTATACATACTGAAAACTCTACACGAATTATTACAGTCAGAAGCCAATAGCCAACCACAATAATGACCATGGTTGTGACTGAGAGAAAGGAATCACATCAACTGGATGGTGGACACAACAAATAGCTGCCACATCAACTAACAACGATCTCTCTTTTTGCCATCGCTCGTCATAAAACACAACCCATCCCTATTCAGTGGGAGAGGAGACAAGTGTCGTTTGTCTGTCGGATCAAAGCCCCAGAAGGCTTTTAGGGGGCTTCTATGTTACTTTCTGTTCCTGCATGTTAATAACATCTGACTGGGATGAAAGGCTGTATCGAACGCCGTACACAGAACATTTTAAAAGCTTGATCACTGTAGTCTGAACGCGCTGTGGTTTTAATACTGGGAATTAATGCACAGGGCCAAAGGCCAGGTCCACAAAACCTTAGATATACATTTTTCTTTAACAACAAATGCAGAAATACATATTCTTCAAGCCAATGGTTGTATGGAATAATCTCAGACAGGCCAATTGGAGAGATGTACAGTTAAATATAAGTAGATAGACTGTAGATGTAGTAGAGTTGTACCACATGAATGCACAGTATAAAGGCATGTATCTCAATACTTCATGTTTTTCCTAAAATGTTTATTTTTTTAGTTAATGCGCTTTTATCAATCATTTTTTGCCAAATGTTATCTGCATCACAGGAGGATGTGCATTTTATTGAACCATAGGCCGATTGAGAACAAATTCGCATTTGCAATTGGTCAGGCGAAACAAGACAACATACATTGACAGAATAAATACACAGAACACAGGAATGCAAGTTATTACTATTATATAGGCCAAAGAGCACTGCGACTACTCTGACAAAAACACAGATAGAAACTATTCAAACACACCTATCTACATAAACACAGCTAGTCTTTAAGAAGAACAATGCCTTGACAATACATTGCAATTTAGGAGACTCCCGGTAAGCCGTCAAAAGTCATATAATTGGAATTCACAATTAATTACATATTTCTGTGGGGCTTATTATTCCGAACCTGACCCCCCTCTATATTTCCCATCGGCTTCTCTGTCACGCCCTAGATATTACGCTGTCATAGTGTTTTCTATGTTTAAACTTTCCAAATATAGGTCAATGCGCTGCCAAAGTCAGGTTTCAGGGTTTGTGCCACATTTATTCAAACTGAGCAGGAACCTATTGAATGTGTCAGAAATAAGCCTACAGCAAAACACGAGATATTAATTGATATAAAGCAACACAGTATCACTGAAGCCCAGCTCTCTCGGTTGTGCCATCCCACGTGGGTTCATCTTTGCTCTGATGATATCATGGTGATAGCTCGCATAACACTCCACAATGCACAGAAAATGGCATATTGAGAGCATTAACATATTGTGAGCTTGTTTAAAATGTTATTGAGTCATTCACACAAAAGTGTTTGTTTTTTTAATAATCAGCAGATGTTTTTGAGAATGTTGTGTAGTAACATTTCCCATTAACCTATAAAACTGCTCTTCTGTTTAATTAAATGGCATGTTCAGATTTTTTATTCACAAATTGTTGGCTATATATTAAACAATTCTGCCTCTGATATGCCTAAACATATTCTACATATATCCTGCCTCCACGCACTCAGCTCTTAAATAAGAGAGGATGACAAGTCAATGCAAACTAATTCACGGACAGGCTAAAAGTTGGAATTATATCAGGCACTCAAAAGTTTGGTAAAGAAATGTCAAACGTTAACTAACAGCTACTGCAGACCCCTACAGCAGTTGTTTTAGTAGTCGGCTACAGTAAATATTTTAAATGGCCCTTCATTTTCTTGCAAAAAAGTATTATCATTCCTTCCTCTATCTGGATGTAAACACACTAAGAGATAGAGATGAGATGTGTGTTTCTTATTCTGCGTTTCTCAAAACCATCCACTCGAATGTCTTCAGGCGATGTCTCTCTCTCATGTCACAGACATTAGTGTGGACACGAGACACTAGTGAGGATTGTATTATCTAATAATGACGCCCCCCCACTCCCACACCACCTACAGTCCTGATATAAAGTGTCCCTCCCTCTATCCATTGTCCAGCAGCAGCACAACCAGCAGCAGAACCGGCAGCACACCGCTCCGATCCACACTCGGAAACAACTGGACTTGTCTGTGGCGCTGTTTCGCATCGGGTTTTTGCTTCTAGTTACCATCTATCTTTTTAATGTAATTTCTACAGGAATATATATAGCAATTCTTCAGTCATGAAAGCTATCTTTGTTTTGGCTTTGGCTGTGTCTTTCTTGGCAGGTATGCTATGACTTAATAGAGTTTATTGAGTTTATTGTGAGTGGTGCAGTTTCCTTTCGTTCCAGCACCGTGGACAGCGCCACATCTTGCGCCACTTCTTGCGCCACCTTATTTTAGGGTGCCATCCTATTACTCAGTGTTCTGTAAACCAGGAGAGGTTTAACGTTTTTTATTTAGTGACGTATGTTTGGTTGTCTATATTAATTCATGATATTTCTGCAGCAAAAACGAATGTGATAATAGGTCATTTAAAAAAAGTTATTTCCATCTCCAAACCACATGCTGAAATTTTTCTCAAATTACAGAAAGTCGTTCACTGCCTGTTGGAAAAGAACGACGGAGAGAAGATGTGGTAAGCAACGTGGTTTTCTGTCTATTGCTGTCTAACTCAGGTTACAAAGAAAGTATTTCCTTTATCGAGAGATTTGTGACGGGTTCCTTGTTGCCTTATTTCAGGTAACACGATGCTTGGTCGAGGTCCTCCTGTCCAAGACACTCACCAAACCTGACCTACACCCTCTGGATCAGGAATGCAAAGATATTCTAAAAACCGGCGAGTCGTTTTTACATTATTTGTTGTAGTATTTTAAAAACAGCACAATAACAACTGTGAAAGAATAACAATGGATGTCAAATCGAGTGAGATAAAAATGCGCTTTATTTTCGAGTTGAATACAATAGGAATTACATTACATGAATGTGCGTCTTCCTCAGCTTCCGGTGTCGTTTGAAACACCGGGATTAATGAACCTTGTTTGCCTGCTCTGATGCGCGATGCTAAGAAATCTCTTTTGCTTGTCTTGAAAAGGAACTAATTGGGGCTCGCTTAAATTGGACCTCAGACAGAGTAATAGACACTGTGTGTATTAAATGTTCATTTTCTTTCCTGCTCTATCTCTACAGGTGTCCCACTGGCTGCCCCTGTAGAGAAGAAGAGCGATGAAGAGGTGCTGACCGGTAACGAGGAGAGCAAAGATCATGACCCTGAAGTTCCAAGGGCCGATGTGAAGGACATAGAAGCACTCCTAAAGTCTGTGGATGAGAAAAAAGACACATTGGAAAATGACGAGCGCAGCCAGGAGTCATGGGATTTTAACAATCAGAGGGACAAGAGGATTTGGAAACCAAGCCACAGGTATCATCATAAGAAACTCAAGCACAAACGCGATGAGGTTTCTGAAGAAGAGAGAGAAAACCCAGATGAGGAACGCAGTCAGGAATCCTGGAGCCTGGGGGATGAAAGGGACAAAAGATATAGGCCAACATATCGATACAGTTCAGGCAAAAAACAGAAACGAGATGAAGAAGATGATGAACGCAGCCAAGAGTCCTGGAGCCTGGGAAATGAACGGGAGAAAAGATATAGGCCAACATATCGATACAGTTCAGGCAAAAAACAGAAACGAGATGAAGAAGATGATGAACGCAGCCAAGAGTCCTGGAGCCTGGGAAATGAAAAAGAGAAAAGATATAGGCCAACATATCGATACAGTTCAGGCAAAAAACAGAAACGAGATGAAGAAGATGATGAACGCAGCCAAGAGTCCTGGAGCCTGGGAAATGAAAAAGAGAAAAGATATAGGCCAACATATCGATACAGTTCAGGCAAAAACAACAAACGAGATGAAGAAGGTTTGGAGGAAGAGAGAGAAGAACCAGATGATGAACGCAGCCAAGAGTCCTGGAGCCTGGGAAATGTAAAAGAGAAAAGATATAGGCCAACATATCGATACAGTTCAGGCAAAAACAACAAACGAGATGAAGAAGGTTTGGAGGAAGAGAGAGAAGAACCAGATGATGAACGCAGCCAAGAGTCCTGGAGCCTGGGAAATGAACGGGAGAAAAGATATAGGCCAACATATCGATACAGTTCGGGCAAAAACCAAAAACGAGATGAAGGAGATGAAGAGCGCAGTCAAGAATCCTGGGATCTAAATGATAATGGGGGTAGAGAGAAAAGGATATGGAAAGCAAACCTCAAGTACCATCACAAGAAGCCACAGAAACGCAGCGGGGAGTCCGCAGAAGACGAAGGAGAGGAACCAAGAAGCGATTCCAAAGAACACGAGGAGAAGAGGCACAGAGGGGACGAGGAAGAGGGGAGAGAGAGGCAAGAGGCATTGAGGTATTTATCTTGTCTGCAGTTTTTCTTTGAGACAATCTTAACATAGTATATGTACTTCTGGGACACATTAGTATGATATCTTATGTTAAGATAAGGTACAATATATCAGTAATGACTAAATGTGTGATACATTAAGAGTTTGGCTAAATGTTAAATATGTTATATTAATTCGCAAACACATATAGATATATATCTAAATAAAATGCATAATAACACACATTCAGTATGAAATCTAATTGGTGTGGCAGCGATATGAAAAAAAAATCTACACAGTACTCGTTTCAAATAGTACCAAAACATCACATAGAGTATATCTAAAATTCTTAGCCTTATCTCAAATAACAAAACTGTTGCTTGCGCCTCAAATTAGTATATTCACAATTATCTACCACAGATAAACTTATAATGAGCCAGTTCTTACTTTGGCTCTCTGTGGGAGTCAAACCCACAACCCTGGTCATTTAAGCAACATGCTCAATCAATGGAGCCATAAAGGGCCTATAAGCTCCGGATGTAATAAATTAGATATACTCAGTGTCAGTACACTGACTAAGCCTAGTCCTGGACTAAAGAAATCTAAACCAATTAGAGTTTATCTGTCTGCCAAACTGGCACATAAGCAAATACATGAGTTTGAGCAATCAGCCCTACTGATGTTCTGATGTTTTTTTCTGTGACAGATACTTGCAGGAGAAGAGGAATGAGGTGGAGAGTCGTGTCTTGGGTGAGGGGGATGAGAGGCGTTCTCCCTGGGTGTACAGAGGATACTACCACCCGGCTTGGTGGAAGAAAAGTGCAGAGCCAAAGACCGGATCGCAGAAGGTTTCTATGTATCACCTGTTGTTAGGTTGTTGTTAGCTTGGCCTGCAGTCAACATTTTTTGTGCTTCTATGAGTTGTGTGATTGTATCGATTTCAAAACAATTTCATTGTTGATTTGTAGTATTTCCTTCAGCTACTTTCACTGTTTACTGTGCTTGTATGCTCTATTGCATTAACATTGGATGTGGTGTGATTTGATTTGATTGGTTAAGATAGAGGAACTGTCAAAGATGCTGATGAGGCACCAGTTGACCAGTCAATCAGAGCTGGTGAACGAGAGGAAGAGGAGTGTGCCCCTAACACCAGAGGAGGTAACAATTCAACAGAATAATAAGAAAAATGCATTATGTAACAGAACAATCACCCAAATTATTGTGAATTACAATATTCAAAGTACTAGGATCAGAATCAGGTTTATTAATCGACAAGCCTGTTTTTTTCTGACCCCGAGCTGAAAAATTTAAAACACACATTTTAAAACAAAGTCAATATCTAGATTAATATACAGTTGTTTATACAGTTGTGCAAAAAAGAGCAATGTCTAGTTAAAGTTCACATATGTCCACTGATAGTGTCTCCAGGGTGGGAATCAATGAGATGTGGGGGGGGGTCTCAGGGCATTCTAGTACTAGAGGCGTATACCTTAGACTTACCGCTGTGGGGAAGAAGCTGTTCTTGTGGCGAGAGGTCTTGGTCTTAATAGACTGTAGCCGTCTGCCAGAGGAAAGTTCTGAATAGTCCGTGACCCGGATGGGAAGGGCCTGCCTCAATCTTTGCTGCCCGTCTCAGTGACCTGGCTTTGAACAGATCTTTAAGGGACGGCAGCTTACATCCAATGTCCGCTCTGCAGGGAGGATGATGCATTGCAGTCTGGCTTTATTATTGACAGTGTCTGCAGCGTACCAGATGGTAGTGGAGAAGGTCAGGATGGACTCAATGATGGCTGTGTAGGCATTAATCACCATGGACGATGGTAGTTTGTACTTTTTGAGCTGCCGCATACACTACAGTCTTAGTTGTGCTTTCTTAGTGAGAGAGGTGATGTTCAGCTCCCACTTGAGGACTTGGGTGATGGTGTTGCCCAGGAAGCGAAGGGACTATTATGTGGGACTTGTCAGATAGGATCTCTTGGGAGTGAACTGTAATAATACAACACAAGGTTTTGGAATGTTTTAAGATGCTTTTACAAGCAGTTTTTCTAGTGAAGCAAGAAAACCCATTGAAAACCATGAAGATGCTGAATCAAACATTGGCTGTTGCCCCCTGTATCTGGCTGTCGGGAGAGAACGCCATCTACGCTGTTATGAATCAAAATGATCCTTGATGTTACAGATTGTAAGGCAGATGCATTTTTCTGAGTCTTCCATGGAGTGATATGCAAGCAAACAAACCAGAGTCAATATGACAATACATCCATTAAGTGCTGTAACGTTTACTTGCTTTCCATGTCTTGCCCCTGTGGTTTTGATTACTGCAGCAGCGATTGCACCAAAATCTCTTTAACGACATTCCCTCTCCTCAGGACCACAATGTGTCCGACCATCCGTGAGAGTTAATTGAGTATAAACTCTGCATCTCACCAGCTGCTCTGCATTATGACACAATAATGGGGCGGGTTGGAGTGGTGGCGAACAAATGAGCTAATGCTGTTGGTTTTCTATCAGACAGTGTTTAGATCACACGGACGCACCGGGAGACCCTGATGGAATATATACACAGGGAATTCCACCAAACCTTTTCTGGCTTTTTCCTGTCAACCTACTATTTGCATTAGATTTGTTTCAAAACTAGAGTTTTGAGAGATTGACTGAAATAAAAAGGTGTTAGATTTGTAAAGGCTATGAATTGGTCATGAAAAGAACTTCTTGATATATAGTTTGATGCTCCATGTAGAAAATAATATTCAGTGCTTTTTCTCAAATCTGAATATTTACCTGATTGTGTTAGCAGGGTTCTCACAAGACTTCTATCAGAAAGAAATTAAATGCATGCAC
This sequence comes from Dallia pectoralis, assembly GCA_029465975.1. Taxonomy (NCBI): domain Eukaryota; kingdom Metazoa; phylum Chordata; class Actinopteri; order Esociformes; family Umbridae; genus Dallia; species Dallia pectoralis. The sequence goes on along the minus strand of CM055734.1, from coordinate 19,116,796 downwards.
TTCCTGGGAGGTGCTCTTGCACACGAATGCAGTTCTGTGAGGTTTCACAATATATGCTCTAAAAGCCTTGAATGGTGTCGGAAACAATTGCCAATAAGCAGAAATACACTATCATGCTTTGTGTGTGTTTTCAGGAAAAGCTGCAGAACCTAGCAGGAATGGACATGGAACTCCAGAAGATATCAGAGAAGGTGCATGAAAACAGGAATGAATAGATTCAGTCAGAGGAATGCTAAGCTACTATCTTATTGTGTGAACGTCATGTGCAGTTACAGCATTCCATGGCAAAAAAAGCTATTCCCCAAAATCTGCTGATAACCGTTGTACCTGTAAAATGTTGATAGCGTCAATGGAGATTGTTACAATACATGTTTAAGGTAAAACAAAGACAAAATATAAGCTTCCTTAAGTTCTCCAGATTTCGGTAGATTAATTGTGCTCTGCAGTTTTGTTAACTTTTGAATGGTTGTTTGTTCTTGACTGTTTGTTTCATTGGTCTGCAAATAAAAATGGAATACTCTGAACTATCTTACAGTTATTTCTGAATGCTTCCTTGTTGGAAACAATTCCCATTGTGTAAAATATATTTTTGAAAGTATGATGAACAATATAAGTGGAACATACAACAACATGAGATGTTACAGAGTTACAGTGCAAATGCAGAAATCACTTCAATAAATTTGCCCAAATCTATGGATTATAGATTAAATCTATGGATTAATTTTCCTAAATATGGAACATTTCAGGGACCCTTTCATTCAGCTCCTGATATGTGGCATTAACTGAAAACGTTGCACATGTATTTTTTGTTTAGTATATATTTGAAGTAACGTCTCAAGCTCATAGGACAATACACAGGGATTGAACGTCTCATTAGGCCAGAAGTGTCATTATAGTTAATGGTCTTTACCGTTTTTTATTTCCTTAATATGCATATACAGTTTCAGGCAGAAATAGCATATGGCCACTTTACTTCACGGCACTTCTTCTAAAAAAAAACAATTACTAAATAAAATCAAATGCCGCATTTGGAGGGTAAGAGCCTTGAAAAGCACCCCTAGGGCTGAAAATATCCATGATAGGTGTTTAACAGGTCTCAGGAAAAGTGAGAGACTCCACGAACAGTTGAAGCAGTTCCTCAGTGCTTTAAATGTCTCCTCAGAAGTATCGGGGCGCCTCAGTACTTGTAAACGTTATGCTTCTGTGGCCTCATCCAACTTCGCTCGCTTCGCAGGCGGCTCCTCCGCTCTCGTCGGTGCGGTCTTCACTTGCTGCGTGTCCGTAGCGACCGTCGTCCCTGAGAGGAGGTAACCCCCTCCCCCACTCATTAGCAGGACAGGGTGTGTCCGGTTAGGTAAAACCTGCACACACAGGACGGCAAAGTTAGTGCTGTTCCCACATATGGGGAATAAACCTAGAAATACGGCTGTCCATTATACCTGATAATGTCGGATCCAGGAATCTGTGAGCCGGAGGCTGATGGCTCCTCCTTGTTCCCTGAGTTTTGTATAGCACTCTATCAAAGGCTGTAGGCAAGATGGAGAAAATATGACACAGAAAAAGGGAAGGTAAAGCAGAGCGAACATAACAGAGGTGATGGCTCCAAAACTGATCCAGACTCTGCTATATAAACAGAGTTTTGTTTGGAGGCAGCTTCTCCTCCATAAAAGCCAGATGTTGCTTGGTATAACGGCGCTACCAAAAGGGTTGGTGGCAAACGCAATGCGAAATACGGACGACAATAAGGTAACACACTTATTATTACACTAGAATATTATATACAGCCTCCACACTCACACTACTAACCATAACACGCTTAATATTACACTAGAATATTATGTACAGCCTCCACACTCACACTACTAACCATAACACACTTAATATTACACTAGAATATTATGTACAGCCTCCACACACTCACACTACTAACCATAACACACTTAATATTACACTAGAATATTATGTACAGCCTCCACACACTCACACTACTAACCATAACACACTTAATATTACACTAGAATATTATGTACAGCCTCCACACTCACACTACTAACCATAACACACTTAATATTACACTAGAATATTATGTACAGCCTCCACACTCACACTACTAACCATAACACACTTAATATTACACTAGAATATTATATACAGCCTCCACACTCACACTACTAACCATAACACACTTAATATTACACTAGAATATTATATACAGCCTCCACACACTCACACTACTAACCATAACACACACTCACACTACTAACCATAACACACTTAATATTACACTAGAATATTATATACAGCCTCCACACACTCACACTACTAACCATAACACACTTAATATTACACTAGAATATTATGTACAGCCTCCACACACTCACACTACTAACCATAACACACTTAATATTACACTAGAATATTATGTACAGCCTCCACACACTCACACTACTAACCATAACACACTTAATATTACACTAGAATATTATGTACAGCCTCCACACTCACACTACTAACCATAACACACTTATTATTACACTAGAATATTATATACAGCCTCCACACTCACACTACTAACCATAACACACTTAATATTACACTAGAATATTATATACAGCCTCCACACTCACACTACTAACCATAACACACTTAATATTACACTAGAATATTATATACAGCCTCCACACACTCACACTACTAACCATAACACACTTAATATTACACTAGAATATTATATACAGCCTCCACACTCACACTACTAACCATAACACACTTAATATTACACTAGAATATTATATACAGCCTCCACACTCACACTACTAACCATAACACACTTAATATTACACTAGAATATTATATACAGCCTCCACACTCACACTACTAACCATAACACGCTTAATATTACACTAGAATATTATATACAGCCTCCACACACTCACACTACTAACCATAACACACTTAATATTACAGTAGAATATTATATACAGCCTCCACACACTCACACTACTAACCATAACACACTTAATATTACACTAGAATATTATATACAGCCTCCACACTCTTACTACTAACCATAAGGGAACACCATTCATCTCTTTTGTCACTGTATTCATATTCAAGTACACCCGCTGAAAAGTGCTTGTTCACATGTTTTGACATGGAAATTACATCCTCTACCTATACTATTGACGGTGAAAGGTAACCCGATAGAAAAAAATGCCAAAAAGTTTATATGGCAATAATTAGATTCATAAAAAAGAAATGCAATTAAATAATGGAAAAATAAATAAGTCCACCTCAACCCTCGAATACCTGGTGTTGTATCTGTAGCGCAGCACCTGGTGTTGTATCTGTAGCGCAGCACCTGGTGTTGTATCTGTAGCGCAGCACCTGGTGTTGTATCTGTAGCGCAGCACCTGGTGTTGTATCTGTAGCGCAGTACCTGGGGCCTGTACCATGAAGCTGGTTTAGGTGGCTAGCCAGCTATGTTTCAGTTAAGTTTCCCCCAACCCTGGGTTTTAGGTACTATGAAAGTAGCTCGGCTTCAATCGGTATTCGTTGCCATGGTATCTGACGCTGCACGGCTAACCTGCTCCGGGGCAGGTTATGTTCTGCATTCGAGATCTCAGTCAGAAGTTTGACCAATCAGCGGTGAGCAAAGACACATATAGGTGACGCAATTAATTACTAGCTTCTGTTCTCTGTTGCAATGGCTTCACATTTTACACACACACACACACACATTATATATATATATATATATGAATACACACATTTTACACACACACACACATATATATATATATGAATACACACATTTTACACACACACACACATATATATATATATGAATACACACATTTTACACACACACACACATATATATATATATGAATACACACATTTTACACACACACACACATATATATATATATGAATACACACATTTTACACACACACACACATATATATATATATGAATACACACATTTTACACACACACACACATATATATATATATGAATACACACATTTTACACACACACACACATATATATATATATGAATACACACATTTTACACACACACACACATATATATATATATGAATACACACATTTTACACACACACATACATATACATATACATATATATATGAATACACACATTTTCATTTCATTCATTTTCAATATGATTAGCCTCATTATTTTACATTAATCGCCTATAAAATGTTTTTCTTTAATTTCGGCATTAACAATCAGCAATGTTCCTCCAAGATTGTTCTCTTGCTTTGGCAGCAGAGACCGTGTTACTGCGTGCTTGCATATTTCTGAAGAATAATTTCTTGCTTCTCCGCGGAAAAAATATATTGCTCTCGCCCTATCCATATCGAACGTGATTGGTTGTTCGGTGCCGACGTTACTCTTTCATGTGCACGCGCGCGCGGAGTAATCAGAGTTTAAGGATCAAAGCCTGGGTTGACAAAGTAAGTTGATGAGCTGCTTCATGGTACTAATAAAGCCTGATGGCGTTTGTTTGATTTTGTCAATTCTGAACCAATCCTGGAACCCTGAGTTTGTTCAACTACCATCATGGTACAGGCCCCTGGTGTTGTATCTGTAGCGCAGTACCTGGTGTTAATAGTGTCCATCAGACGAATTTACTGTACTGCTTCAACTGTCAAATGTGTGGCCCACCTCAGGATCCCCCACAGCATTCCAAAAGTAGTGAACTATAGCATTAGCCGTGGCTATTCCATAATCCTACCGCCTTTCCTGTTGCAAAAAAACGTTTTAGGTACATATTGAGCTTTTGGGAAAAACTGGCCTCACATTCTACTTTTTTTGGTATTAAATGGAATTCATATTTGTTGTTTAAAGATTCTTCCCCACACAGGAATTGCATTTCAGTTCTTTATAAAAAAAAATATATTGTGTTAAGTTGGGTTACCTTTATCAATGAATGGTGTTGCAATGCATTTTAAATATTCATGTCTAAAAACATACAAAAAAACTTTCTAAGGGGTGTATATAGTTTATCCACATACAGGAACTGGCCGGGAATTAGGTTTAGGTTACTGCCTCCTGGGTAGAAACACTCAACGCCAGGCCTCATATGCGGTTTCTCACATAAATATTAAATAAATAAATGCACATATTTAATTAAATTACAGGCGAGTTATTGCAGAGCTGAGACACTCAGACAGAATGAGGGCAGCAAATGGCCAGTCTCCTCCCAGAAACATACCTCTTTATACTGGGAGTATACTACGAAGGGCCTGGAAGGGGCTAGGAACCTGATGAGACCCAGTAGAACCGGACAGGGGTGGAACCGACTGGCTATCACCAACCTGGAGAGGAGAACCAGAGATATTAATCTGTAGCACCGCACAGAAGGATCAATAACAACGGAACAGGTGTAGAACCGGGAGATATTTAACATTTCAATACCGGTGTGGTGTTAGTTCAAAACAATATAAATGAGCTTCACAAGTCAGAAACCAGCCAATCAATAAACACCAGGTGAGGTTATCTCAGTTAAAAATCATCTGTCAATTTAAACTAGACACCAATCAAGACAACTGCTAAATAGCCCTCATTCTTCGGTTCCTCTTGCACTGACACAAACAAATCAGAATATGAGTTCAGTGCTGACAGAGCAGAAACTGGGACTGTGATTAAATATAACTTAAATTTCATCCAAACGCTTAAAAAAAATGAAACGTCACATGAAATAAACAAACAGATTCAAATCTTACATTTCAGCGGTATGCTATGTTTGTGCTACAGAGCAGAGTTGGTTGTCGCAGCGAATAAATGTTTAGTAACTGCATATTAGTGGTTTATAAACGGATCTATAAACCACTGTCATTACAACATTAAACATGTGGATAGGAGTGAGAAATACAACAGACCCGTCTGCCACTGTCATTACAATATTAAACATGTCGATAGAGGAGAAATACAACAGACCCGTCTGCATTCCTCCCTTGTAACAACGCTGCAGCCGCTGCTAGTTTCTTTCTCTTCTCCTCCATCTTCACCTTCTTCTCCTGGCCCTGGAAAACAAAACGCTGTCATACATCAACATAGTATCCCAGCGGACCGAGCTGAACCAAACATTCGGAGGGCACACGGGCGTGACAGAAAACTGGAAACACTGACTAATTAGGATGTGCTGTTGTACCCGAATCTCCCTGCGTTTCTCCCTCTCCTCCGCCTCCTTCTCCACGGCTGAGATTTCCACAGGATTCGTCTCCATGCTTTGGTCCCCGGCGTCTGTGCTGTCCATCTGTGGGGCAGTCGGGTCTGACTTCTCCCCGTTGGCTTGTACGTCATCTACATGTGTGGCAGAACATCATTCAGTTGAATCAATGTAACAGCAGGGCATTCTGGGCCTGTCCAAACCCTGGTGTGCCAATACAAGCTCACACCCACCCGTTGTCGTCGGGTCAATGCTTTTGGCATCCGTGTCCAGTGTCCCAGCCAGCAGGGCGTTGACGTGTTGGATGGGGAACTCGTGGAGAGTGTTGTGGAAGTGAGGGGGGAACCCAAAGTTCTCCACCCCACCTCGCGCTGGGCCTCCACCCGGGTACATCTGCACAACGGACCCGTAGCCTGTGGGGGAAACACACAGGTGAAGGTAACTGTTCTGGTGTCAGACCCGCCGAACTCTGAGGTATATGAAACCCAAGAAGATGGAGTACTGACAGCTATACCCGACTTAACCAAATAAAGAGGTTGGCAGAAGGCAGTCAGTGGGACTTAAGATCTCAAGATATAATATTAGCCCAAATAACACGATACCCACAAATAACGCTAAAAACTAGTTCTGATGCACAACAAGGAAGTTCTCCAGGGCCTACAGTTTTCTGAGCAGGTGCTGAAGGCAGTTGTGTAGAGAGCACGGGAGTGTGTAGGGTTGCCCCCTTCTAAATGAATTGAATATATATTTGGCTTGAAATATATACATGGGATATAAAAAGTCTACACACCCCTTCTAAAAAGCATGTTTTTTGTGATGTTAAAGAGAAATCACATCAGGATTTTCCCCACCTTTAATGTGACCTATAACGTCAGAAATTAAAACTGAGATCTTTGATATGGAAAAATAAAAACCTTACAATAACCTGGTTGCATAAGTGTCCCCTGTTTGACTGGTGAGCCGCCCGGGACAAATGTGCTACACAAAGAAACTTGACCTATAGAACTAATCAACATCAGATTGTACAGATCAACGTTATACGCTTTACCTTGGAATGGTCATAAAAGTATGGCTCATCAGTGTATGTTTGTGTTTTCTGGAAACAGAAAAACCAGATTGGACAATGAAACCCAACGTTGAGCTTGCTTTTGCAGGTTTCCATCAGGTTGCTCTGGCCTTTGCAATGGCAGGAAATAAAATATAGACTCAATCTGCCAGCAATAATATTAATTAATTAATTCTAGCAAGACAAGAATGCTTAAGTTTAAACAGAAACCAAAATCCATCTGATTTCCTTACAAAAATGCAATAAGTACATGTTACTGGTTTGTTAACCCTAATCAGTAGAATAGAGCGAGATCATTGTTACAAATGAAACCGAAGCCTGATTGCAACTAGCATTTAGGTAAGGTTTTTTACGAGTCAGGAGTGATGTTTTACCACACTTAATAAAAGCTTAATAAAGAGTGGGGAGACCACTTCTTTCTTTGTGCCTGGCTAGCGTGATTTTGTGCTAACCTAATTGGTCAAGACACTCAAGATAGCTTGCATCAGCTTGAAGACGTGAAGGACAGAGAAACTGTGTACAAGTTCACAACCAAGAAGGCAAGTCGATCAAAAGAAATTTCCAATTGCCTCTAAAGGCTTTGCATCAATACATTTCATCAAAGTAAATCTAGAGTATTGAAACTTGCTGTCTCATCACGTGTTTACAAGCTGCTCTGGTTTGGCTAATGGTTACTATAAATTCAATTTGCCTTGTCGTTTGTGGAAAACTGGGAACTATGTCATTATCACATGATTAGCTGCTACTTTTGACATATGGCAATTGAAGGAGAGATCATTAGCTGATTAAGTAAGGCCTACTAATCATTAAAAGTGAAAAATGGTACAAAAAGGACTGTGTAAGTATTCAATCTCTTGGACTAAAAATGCTATATAGCATGAGAAAGTCTGATTGAATTTTTTTGTCAACATACCTAACGAAATATTTAATCATGTCAAAATGTAAGAACGTTACATTATCATTGAAAACAGCCACACAGCCATTTGCCACAGACTTTCTAATTGAATTCAAAACTATAACTTGGACAACCAGAACAAGGCAGTATATACTTGATAAGAAACTGTAATGCGTTAGCCTTGATTTGTTGCTCACTGTTCCGTTTTTAAGGAAGTTTATTAATCTTAATAGCACTTGTGTGTGGCTCTAGATAAGAGTGTTCACTAAACCACTGAAAAGTAAATGTAAAGATTCTTTAACCATGCTAAATAAAGCGTTATATGTGCATTCAATCTGGCCCCAGAAACAGTATGACAGTTCGTACGGAGGACAAGGCATTACTATGGTCCAGTTACCTCCCATCCTCTCCATTACAGCACCAAGTACCAGTCCAGCGCAGGTCTCAAACACCAGCACCTTACTGCCGGCATGGATGTTCCCCAGGGTCAACATCTGGGCCAGAGTGTCATACCGCAGGTGGCTGGAAGAGGGAGGCAGAGAGTCAGTTACACAGGCAACATACACCATGAAGGAATCACAAAAACTATTCGGACCCACTAGTTATCCACTTCACTTCGCTGGGAGAAATGTCAAGCCCTAAAAATACTTCTACCCAAAACCTAGTCATTTTGTGTTAAAGTGTCGACTTAACGTCATATATTAACCAGCCTTTGTGCTGCGCGTTTATTAAACAGCCAAAGGTTAGAGTTCGTTTTGATGCTCACCATATCTTTCCTGGTTCTCTGCCGTGGTACATCATAGCCAGGATACGGCAGGAGGGCCTTAGAACCATCACACTGTTCTCATACCTGGAGGAAACCCAACATGAAACATTCATTATTAACAAAAAAAATTTCCTTCAACACTAACCTTGGTCATCACCAGGGTTGCGTTCGAAATCACATACTTCCATACTATAAAGTATGCGAAAAACAGTACGCGAGCAGAGTAGTGTGTCTGAAATCATAGAATTAGAAAAACAATATGCGAAAAGTACCTGGATGACCTACTACTTCCGGCGAGATTCTGAAGTGTGCGCATGCGATGGACACTTTACTATCCCATGATGCAACAGGAGTTGCCGTTACATTTATGCTCTGTTATGATCATGTGCACTTTTAAAATGGCGCATGTAGTACGTCCGGACTCCATTCTTACTACCCGGAAATCATACTATATAGAACATACTTTTTTAACGGTCGCAAAGTACGTTCCAATTTAAATGTAGTACCTACTCACATAGTACGCGATTTCAGACGCAGCCCAGGTCTAATTAACACACACTTACTTTTTCTTCTTTTTCTTAATGTATTTCTCCTGCGCAAACTCAGTCTTGTCCCTGAACGTTGTACTATTATCTATGAGCTGCTGGACTATTTCCTAGGATGAGAGCAGAGAGCAAAATTAATAAATGATACACTATATCCCATATTGGCAAAGCAATATATATATATAATATATATATATATATATATATATATATATATATATATATATATATATATATACATACACACACACATCTTTGTTGTTATGGGTATTGTGTGTACAATGTACAATAATGGTCAAATAATTTTTTTAGAAATCATACATTAAATCAATAACAAAGGAAAATGTGGAGAATAGGCAGGCAAACTCAAGACTCAGGCGCACGCGCACGCACACAGACACACACACACTCCACTGAGGTGGTAATTTCGACGAATCCAAAGATATCAACACGTCCATGTACCTGTCCTTTCAAACCTTGCTCTTTGAGCGTCTCAATGTCATCTCTGGTGAGTTTCTGAGATTTCCCATCATCCTGAATGTGTCTATTGTCTGTTCCTGCTTCTTTGGCATCTGCATACACATTACACATACATTAACTCAGAACCTAGACCATATAATCCATACTCTGGCTACAGAACAAGAATTAGGGTCATGTTTTATGGTACCTGCAGAGCTCTCTACGTGTTTTGGTTTTCGCGGCTGGAGTGTCCCACCAGTGACAACCTCAAAGGTTGTCCCATACAACTCGCCCACTACATTGTCCAGGAAGAACCACTGCTTCTCAAATACTGTTTTTCTAGAGAAGAAAAAAACATAGACCATCTCAATAAATTTGTCACTAGACCCCCGGCAGTCCCATCTTCGATTTAAGATGCTATATTATTGTGCCGGAAGTGTGCCAGTTCTCTTCATGGGATGAGCTCCCAAACCGTCCTTGTGTTCTGTAGGAGGACATGCTACTGAGTTTTTCCATGTTAAAACGGCTTTATAATTAGTGACAGATGGAATACATAAACAAAGAAATGCACAATGACACACAAGCAATTCACAGACAAACACAAGACTGTACCGTGAATGTTTTTCAGTTTGAAGCTCAATACATTTCAATTACATGAACTAATGAAAACTGGAGAATAATAGCCCACTAAGCTGAACATTTATGCATGTCTTTGAAGCTCATCAAAGCAAGTGATTGGGCAGTATATCTAGGTTTAGCTCATGCAAATCTACATAATGTGATCGCTTGCGTGCACAGACGTTTAACTACTCACTTTTTCTTTTGTATCTGTACAGCTTTGTATATGTCTCCCCGTTTCAGTACAACGTAGTCGCCCTCATTCACTCTTTGCTGAGAGTCATCATCTTCACTGTCCGCCATTAGAAACGTATATTCCGGTTAGATAGCCAGCTAAATAGTAAACTAGAGTTTTCACAAACTATAATATAAGTATATAATTTGAATGCCCAACGAGAACTGCAATGAACTAAACTAAGATATCGCCCACGACAGTTACCCACGTGCTAGCCTGCGCTTCCTTAGCATTCAGGCCAAATAATCGACAGCAGAATTATCAAACGCTCACCGCAATCGACCCTGATTGGCTCACTGCAGTTCCTGACGTCTAGTACACAATACAGTTAAGGGGGAAGTGTAGGTTATGATAGCAGGCTATACATACAATACAATGGTGAAGGGAAGTGTAGGTTATGATAGTAGGCTATATATACAATACAATGGTGAAGGGAAGTGTAGGTTATGATAGTAGGCTATATATACAATACAATGGTGAAGGGAAACATGTCGACATTGTGTGAACTTTACAATATAAATACACCAATGAGCCAAAACATTATGACCACATGTTAAGCGAATACAAGATTACGGACTTCAGAGGATGGGCAGAAGAAACAGTCATTAATAGATAACACTAGAGGACGGGCAGATGGAACATTTATCAATAGATAACACTAGAGGATGGGCAGAAGGAACAGCCATCAATAGATAACACTAGAGGATGGGCAGATGGAACAGTCATCAATAGATAACACTAGAGGATGGGCAGATGGAACAGTTATCAATAGATAACACTAGAGGATGGGCAGAAGGAACAGTCATCAATAGATAACACTAGAGGATGGGCAGAAGGAACAGTCATCAATAGATAACACTAGAGAATGGGCAGATGGAACAGTCGTCAATAGATAACACTAGAGGATGGGCAGATGGAACATTTATCAATAGATAACACTAGAGGATGGGCAGATGGAACATTTATCAATAGATAACACTAGAGGATGGACAGATGGAACATTTATCAATAGATAACACTAGAGGATGGGCAGATGGAACATTTATCAATAGATAACACTAGAGGATGGGCAGATGGAACATTTATCAATAGATAACACTAGAGGATGGGCAGAAGGAACAGTCATCAATAGATAACACTAGAGAATGGGCAGATGGAACATTTATCAATAGATAACACTAGAGGATGGGCAGATGGAACATTTATCAATAGATAACACTAGAGGATGGGCAGAAGGAGCAGCCATCAATAGATAACACTAGAGGATGGGCAGATGGAACAGTTATCAATAGATAACACTAGAGGATGGGCAGAAGGAACAGTCATCAATAGATAACACTAGAGGATGGGCAGATGGAACAGTTATCAATAGATAACACTAGAGGATTGGCAGATGGAACAGTCATCAATAGATAACACTAGAGGATGGGCAGAAGGAACATTTATCAATAGATAACACTAGAGGATGGGCAGAAGGAACAGTCAACAATAGATAACACTAGAGGATGGGCAGAAGGAACAGTCATCAATAGATAACACTAGAGAATGGGCAGATGGAACAGTCATCAATAGATAACACTAGAGGATGGGCAGATGGAACATTTATCAATAGATAACACTAGAGGATGGGCAGAAGGAACAGCCATCAATAGATAACACTAGAGGATGGGCAGATGGAACAGTTATCAATAGATAACACTAGAGGATGGGCAGAAGGAACAGTCATCAATAGATAACACTAGAGGATGGGCATAAGGAACAGTCATCAATAGATAACACTAGAGAATGGGCAGATGGAACAGTCATCAATAGATAACACTAGAGGATGGGCAGAAGGAACAGCCATCAATAGATAACACTAGAGGATGGGCAGATGGAACAGTTATCAATAGATAACACTAGAGGATGGGCAGAAGGAACAGCCATCAATAGATAACACTAGGCCTAAAGTCAAAACCGGGGTGGAACGTCTGAGCGTACCTGGAGTTTTAAAGTCTCGAGTCTTCCCTAATGCGCAGGTTGGTCTCATGTAAAAAAAACATATCTGCGTTGAGCGCCTTTAAATGAGAAAAGACCTTCAACCGTTTGACTGGGGTGGACATGGATTTGGTGTTCCAGGACACAAACTTAACGGTGGCAGGGCTGCCCGTCCCAGGCCCGTAAGTATTAGGCCCATCTACCATAGTCAAAAGTGAGAGGGAAAGAGAGAGAAACTGGTGAGACCGCCCAGGAATTCTAAAAACAGAGAAATAACATAGCTGCTTCAAGACACACAGACACACGGGGACATAACAAGACAAGGACAGACAAAAACAAATACAGAGACCCATACAGACAAACCCCCATGACCTTCCGGTCATAAAGTTGGCGCTTGACGCCCAACAATGTGGCACACTTTTCGGACACAGACGAGATAATGTCCGTGAAAAAAAATATCTTTCCTCCACGGAAAAACAGCTAAGGTTTGTCGCTCCGGCGCAGAATCCTCCCCTGGAAGTCATGGAGACAACAGATCAGTGGCCTAGGTCTGGCGTTGGTTGGGTTGTTAGCAAGACGGCTAGCCGGTGTGCACGGTTGATTTTGGGGGTAGAGTATAGCACACCACTAGGCCCCAGGACCTCCAGGAGCGAAGAGACGAAAGTGAGCGTGTCATCTAGTTCCATCTTCTCGAACGGTGTTTCGTCGTGATCTGAATTCCAGGTCGTCCAACTTGTCTCGGAGCCTGCAATTATCTTTGGATAAGTGGGAAACCGTGTCTTCAAGCCGGACTAGACGATCAGAGTAATCGGATAGGCCCGACTCGACATCCTTCAAGCGGCTGCCCTGGCCTTCAACTGTTGCACGGAGCGCATCAATAGAGGAGGAGAGGGGGACAATAGCATCAGTGACAGCGGTCCGAACCGTGTCAGCGATGGAGGCTTGAACAGATGCCGCTACACTAGCCTCGATGGAGGAACACAGGGCCCGAAACTCAGTAGAGGTGAGTGAGTCAGGAAGGTTGGAGGTGGGGCCCTGGGGGCTAGCTTCATGAGTGGCTGGAGCAGACATCTTAGCAGGCGTGCGAGGAGGCCGGTTGGTTTTCTGACCGTGCGACATGAGACGCGACAAAAGCAAAATATATAGAAAGCTGGATCACAGAAATGAAACAGAACGAGACGAGTAGTAAAATAAAAAAAGAGGTTTTAAAAGTAAACTTGAAAAATCTAGCTAGCTAGCGGGAGTATCCACAGTCTGCTCCTACTCCATACCCATGCTCAAACCGGAAGCCGGCTCAGGGATTACCTTTCACATGTAAGATTTAATATTACCGTACTATTGGTTGTGTTTTGTGAAAAGAATATTACTAGAGAGTAGAGAAGGAGCAAGTATCATAGATATAGACTGAAATCTGTGTCAGCTAGCATTGCTATGTTTACTTCACCGGCCGCTGTTCACACGATTATGAACTGTTTCTTGATAAGTCATATTCCAACACTTAGATTACAACTGACACAATAATGCTATTGTAGAAATATAACCTATTACTGGTAAAACATTGGCCAGTGAATTTTACACGGCACAGACTGTATTATCGCTACTTGTAGCTTAGCCAGTAACTTAGTATTTTGATGGTAGCTTCATTATTTCCTGAATCAAGTAACTTTTAAACTGTTTTTTAATACTTGTTTGCCTGAATGAACAGCTCCCAAAAATAGTCTGTGATCTTCTTCAGTCATAACAAAACTGTGTCGACTCTGCGGTAATCAATTGTTATGGTGAAAACAGAGTTTTTGAGATATTGTTTTACAGATATTTTCAGTGGCTAATGGATGTCTTGTAATCAGAAACATGTCTGTCAAGATAATTGGCACGGTAAACATTGTTATAAACAAAATCAAATAGCCAATCTGCCAAAATGATAGATAGTATTGTTACAAACGTAAGCATAGATGTCAGTCAGGGACATTGTATGTGGATCCAAAGTCATGTTATTCACACATCACCAGTAAAAGTGAACTGATAAACAGAGAAACCATGTATACGTGTGTTTGTTGCTGAGAGGACGTGCCCATGAGCTACCTCTCAAATGCTTTGAACGGCAGCTGCACACGTCTCACATGCCTTTACCTGGTACCTGTTCTCCAAGGTCCTGAACATCTTGTGCCGGCTCGTCTTCTGGCGATGGTGGCGACATGCGGCCATTACTATTTCACTTGTTTCTTATGATTGACTATTTCATGTCATACCACTCAGGTAATTTGGTGTTTTATGATGAGCCACTTCTTATCCGAGTCTCTGCCTTGCCCTGGTGTCTGTGAGATTAATTTAATCCACACTCTCCTATTGTGTACATAATGAGGGACTTAATAAAGTAATATCTATTATTAAAGTGTGTATTTCGTTTTTACTGTCTATTTTCTTCTTCTGCAAGCTCTTTCTCTGTCAGTGCTATATTTAGTATTTACATATGACTCTTTTTCTACCTATGTTGTTGAGTTATTGGCGAATGTGAATAAACATGTTGAAACACTCTCTAATAAATTCTCTAATAAACACACCATTTTAATGTTTTAGATCAGATTCAATTAAATTGTTACAAAGTCCAGTTTAACCAAATAGCGACAAGCAAAGGTTTGGATTATCGTGTCCAACGTGCGTTATGATTCTGTGCCAATACACAATATTTACATAGTAACGAATATTGTAACTGAGGGTAACAACCTATTGTTACAGTGTACTAATAAAGTGTAACTGGTTGTTATTCAGGTATGTATTACACCTGGTTGTTATAAGCAAATGTAATTACAGAGCATGTTACTATAATGTTGACAACTTACAATACTACTCCACCGTAGTACATGTACAATTTACATGTTTAATGTACTCTACCGTGTATTAGTGTTTTATTTCTTCAAACTGGCTTGTTCTAACAGATGTTTGCTAATGAGTGCCTAGTTGAGACCTAGTAATTGGTTGTATCAGTACACATTAGTTACATGTAAGTACACCACGTTTTTATTAGCTAAATCCTGTGTATCAACTAGTAATTACATTGTACCAATCCCCGTTTTACAATTACACTGTGGTGTATTTTTGTTAACAGCAACGTCGACCAGGTACATTTTGACCAGCACAGATTGATGGGTAAGTATGAAGACTATAGTTGATTTATTGGAAATGTGCGTACTTGTAATAATCATGGTCACTAGTGTTGGTTGTTAGGCATGTGCAATTACATACCTTAAGAACAGCCAGTTAAACTATATTATTACACTGTAGCAGTTACGTGTTACATTGTAATTACAAATGCAAGTATGCTGTCATAAGTACCCCTGAAAAAGAAGTGTTTCACTGGTTTTAATTAGTCTGTTATACACTTTTTTCTGAATATTTCTGCATAGACTTGATGCAACTACACTCTTCAGGCAGTAGGACACAAGAGTGTGTGTATTGGTGAGCTGAGATTGCTCTGTATGTATCTGACATCACCCTTATGGAGATGCCAACACCGTGACCAAATGGGTTAGTGTTTAATGTCCAATATAATTAGGGATGCAAATGTGATGCCAAATGTATTATTTAAACTTTAACATAATGTGAAAATCATCAACTAAGGTATGGATTCAAACCAACTCTTCTCAATCATGTGAGGTAAAATATGCTTTTTAATGCCCATTTGGTCTCTGGAAATTGAAAAAATAGCATTAGAAAACTAACTGCCACTCATTGCAGTATGTTTAACATTGAATTTTGGTTGATCGTCTTACATAGGCTGTAAAAATGATGTTTATTACATTTTAATGATATTTTATAGCATTCTGGATAGAACTATGGTTCCGTACTATTCAATGCTTGTTTTTACATCTATACAGAAATAGTGCTCTACCAGGCAATTATTGAGGGATTTAATTTACCACATTGCAACTCAACAGGGTAAAACCTTAGATTGAATACATGAATATGGATCACTTCATTTCAAACCAAATGTACTATATATACAATATATAGGAAACATAGTCATTGTCAAAGATTGAAATACATATTTTTTATTGAAATGAATAAATAAGTCTTTAAAGCCATTTATATTAATTTTGCCAAATGAAGTGTGATAATAATTCTGTGTATGTGGATGTTCTGGAAGTGCTTCTGCAGAGCCTAAGAAGTGGACTGTCCGCAGGTGAAAACCCATCACTCCAGATAGTGAATCCTCATCAGCTGTGGAGGTAATAGATTTGCATTTCAATCCCATATCAAAACTGAATTTTAAATACAATAGGGGGTATGTGACAGAAAGGAGTGAGAAACAGAATACACCTGTGGTGACCAAATACTCACATCTTAGGCAAAGTTCAACACTCATCTAAGAGTAGATTTCCAACAGGCCCAGGATGGGATGAGGGATTTGGAATGGATTGAAAAACACCACCTAAAAGAGAAACAAGAACCATAAAGAATAATTAGTGCTCTCTTACCTAAATAAAAAACAGAGAAACCCTGGAATGAGATAACACTTGAATTACAAGCAGAGAGAGGGGTGTGTTAGTGGGAGCCCTAAATCACCACGGCAACGGCACATCATGGAGGCCCCCGGTCAGTCGGAATCCCCTTTGACTTCCCGGTGCAGAACGCCGCAGTGTTCACGTCCACGCAGGGCACCGGATGCTCCATCACCAGGATGACGCGGTCGGGCAGGTTTAACCACTCCAACAGCTCCACCACCTGGCACCATCATGTGCAGGGCCACCTCCATGGGCAGCCTTAGGGACGTTCCGGGCTAAAGGGGGTGGCCTGTGAATTAATGTGCATGTAAATATCTGGTAGGTTTCTATTCATACAGAAGATGATATAATAGTGATTTGCTAACACAGAATTTAAATGACAATCTGCTAAGGAAACTAACCTTAGTTCTGTGGACCTATTTCTGTGTTCAGCAGCCAGTCGTGTTCGAGGATGTCCTCCAGCGTTGGCCTGGCATTGAAGTCCTTTCTCAGGCACCGATGGATCAGATCCCGGCACTCTATAGAAAAACAGGACTGGGATTAGCTTGAACAGTGGAGTCACAGAAGACATCTTTGTTCCAGTAGGAAAAATAAAAACAGAACAAACGTGAAGATATAAGAAATGTCACAAATACATGTGTGCATACCTTCAGAGATTCCCTGTTTGAAGTACAACCTGCTCCTGCTGGCAATCTGGTACTCGTCCCTGAAGGGCTGGTCGAACCACTCCAACAGCTCCACCACCGGGTCACACGCCGGAGGCCGGGACACCATCATGTGCAGGGCCACCTCCATGGGCAGCCTGAGGGACGTTCCAGGCTAAAGGGGGAGGTTGGTTATCACAGAGGTGACATGTTCCAGGCTTAAACAGGTGGGTCAAAACTGTTTGAAAGTATTCCAGGCTAAAGAGAAGTTGATTAGCACATCTCTGTGTTGGTCAGAATGTTCTTGCTAATGCTAGGTAGGCTAATGTTCATAGACTGAATCCAATCGATCTGACAATAGGTTAACTGGCATTGACTGTGACTTACAAATGTCAAGTACTCATCGTCATCGGCTTTCGAGATGAACTTCAGAGCCACCTGGGAAGTAAGAATACTGCTGTGAATAATAACATACATGTGCTAATATGTCTTGTGGTAAAAAAACTGTCAATTATAGAAGAAGAAGGAAGAAATATGCAAGAAGGAAGAGGGCAAAAACACAGAAGTGAAAAGAAGCAGTGGGAAAGAGAAGATAACAAGAGAACAAAAAGGAAATTGTTAAGAGGGAAACAAGACGGCAGAGGAGGACGAGAAAAGGGTCGAGGGAAGAACAAAATTGTAGAAAGTGGGCGTGAAGAGTGGTGAGAAAACAAAGACACTTGATAGGAAACAGAGAGGAAAGATTAGGAATAATAAGTGTTACCTTCTTTCCATCTGCTTTCCGCGTTCCAGCGTGGACGGATCCGAAGCTTCCCTGTCCCAGTAGCTTGCCGACCTCGTAGAGAGCGGAGAACCGGTCTGCAATGGGAGATTCACAAAATGTCTATGATCGTCCTGAGACGAGTCCCCAGATGTCTCATAGGATCAGGAATGCAACACTGTCTGTTGTCTGATCATTAAAAACATTAAGAAGCTAATGAACGAGAAATATGTTAGACCTTTGCAGAAGAAAACGTTTCTCTAACCTCCCGAAATGTTGGAGCAAATCTCCCAGAGCTTTGCCAGCGGTGTCCTCCAGGAGGATGTTGGGGAGAAGGACGCGCTGACACAGGTCTTCTTGGTGGCTGGCACGGGCTCTGGGTCCAAATCCAGGAAGCAGGCTCCCCTCTTTCTCTTGGAGGTCTGGGTGGACGGGTCGCTCTGGGTCGCTTTATTATACTTACCATATTATTATACTTACCTTATACTTACCATATTACACTTACCATATTATACTTACCATATTATACTTACCTTATAATACTTACCATATTATACTTACCTTATAATACTTACCTTATTATACACTGCTCAAAAAATAAAGTGAACTCTTAAACAACACAATGTAACTCCAAGTCAATCACACTTCTGTGAAATCAAACTGTCCACTTAGGGAGCAACACTGATTGACAATCAATTTCACATGCTGTTGTGCAAATGGAATAGACAACAGGTAGAAATTATAGGCACTTAGCAAGACACCCCCAATAAAGGTGTGGTTCTGCAGGTGGTGACCACAGACCACTTCTCAGTTCCTATGCCTCCTGGTTGATGTTTTGGTCACTCTTGATGTTTTGGTCACTCTAGTGGTAGCATGAGTCTACAACCCACACAAGTGGCTCAGGTAGTGCAGCTCATCCAGGATGGCACATCAATGTGAGCTGTGGCAAGAAGGTTTGCTGTGTCTGTCAGCGTAGTGTCCAGAGCATGGAGGCGCTACCAGGAGACAGGCCAGTACATCAGGAGACGTGGAGGAGGCCGTAGGAAGGCAACAACCCAGCAGCAGGACCGCTACCTCCGCCTTTGTGCAAGGAGGAGCAAGAGAGGCACTGCAAAAGGTCCTCCAGCAGGCCACAAATGTGCATGTGTCTGCTCAAACGGTCAGAAACAGACTTCATGAGGGTGGTATGAGGGCCTGACGTCCACAGGTGGGGGTTGTGCTTACAGCCCAACACTGTGCAGGACGTTTGGCATTTGCCAGAGAACAGCAAGATTGGCAAATTCGGCACCGGTGCCCCGTGCTCTTCACAGATGAAAGCAGGTTCACACTGAGCATGTGAGAGACGTGACAGAGTCTGGAGACACAGTGGAGACCGTCCTGCTGCCTGCAACATCCGATCTGGTACTCATTCCTGAAGGGCGTCTTCCCGTACTCCATTGTGCCTAAAACTCAAGCAGAGAGAGGGGTGTGTTAGCATGACCGGTTTGGCGGTGGGTCAGTAATGGTGTGGCATTTATGTGGGGGGCCAAACGTCCTGCACAGTGTTGGGCTGTAAGCACAACCCCCACCTGTGGACGTCAGGCCCTCATAGCACCCTCATGGAGTCTGTTTCTGACCGTTTGAGCAGACACATGCACATTTGTGGCCTGCTGGAGGACCTTTTGCAGTGCCTCTCTTGCTCCTCCTTGCACAAAGGCGGAGGTAGCGGTCCTGCTGCTGGGTTGTTGCCTTCCTACGGCCTCCTCCACGTCTCCTGATGTACTGGTCTGTCTCCTGGTAGCGCCTCCATGCTCTGGACACTATGCTGACAGACACAGCAAACCTTCTTGCCACAGCTCACATTCATGTGCCATCCTGGATGTGCTGCACTACCTGAGCCACTTGTGTGGGTTGTAGACTCATGCTACCACTAGAGTGACCAAAACATCAAGAGTGACCAAAACATCAACCAGGAAGCATAGGAACTGAGAAGTGGTCTGTGGTCACCACCTGCAGAACCACACCTTTATTGGGGGTGTCTTGCTAAGTGCCTATAATTTCTACCTGTTGTCTATTCCATTTCCACAAAAGCATGTGAAATTGATTGTCAATCAGTGTTGCTTCCTAAGTGGTCAGTTTGATTTCACAGAAGTGTGATTGACTTGGAGTTACATTGTGTTGTTTAAGAGTTCCCTTATTTTGAGCAGTGTACTTACCTTATAATACTTACCTCTTTCGCTCCTATCTTCATCCTGTGGAAACAGTGTGAATATGTTACATTGGCACTCAATACATTTGATATCTAACATCTAACAGCATTTATCAACTTTTACCTCCATTTGTATTTGATGAGTTGGAATTATAAACTGATAGTATAAATTAATTCTAAATTGAATATTGAATTATAAATAAAAAGTAATCTGATAGTACATTTATATTTCTTTGTAACTAAAACAGTAACATATCGGCTGCATTTAAAGATAATATACATAACTGAGCATTTCAGCTACTGCACTCATTAACAACCCCTTGTTTCAGCGAATATTACTGTGTTGTGGCAATATCCAAACTACTTTAAGGGGTATTCGTTAGCACATTGGTGGCCAGTGAATTAATGTGCATGTAAATATCTGGTAGGTTTCTATTCCTACAAAAGATGATATAATAGTGATTTGCTAACACAGACTTTAAATGACAATCTGCTAAGGACACTAACCTTAGTTCTGTGGACCTATTTCTGTGTTCAGCAGCCAGTCGTGTTCGAGGATGTCCTCCAGCGTTGGCCTGGCATTGGAGTCCTTTCTCAGGCACCGATGGATCAGATCCCGGCACTCTTTAGAAAAACAGGACTGGGATTAGCTTTAACAGTGGAGTCACAGAAGACATCTTTGTTCCAGTAGGAAAAATAAAAACAGAACAAACGTGAAGATATAAGAAATGTCACAAATACATGTGTGCATACCTTCAGAGATTCCCTGTTTGAAGTACAACCTGCTCCTGCTGGCGATCTGGTACTCGTCCCTGAAGGGCGTCTTCCCGTTGACCAGGTAGAACAGCAGGATGCCGAGTGACCAGACCGTGGCCTTGCAACCGTCGTACATCCCTTCCGTGAAAAACTCCGGTGGGAAGTACTCCATTGTGCCTAAAACTCAAGCAGAGAGAGGGGTGTGTTAGCAGGGGCCCTACATCACCACGGCAACCGCACATCATGGAGGCCCCCGGTCTGTCGGAATCCCAGCTCACCGGCAAACTCGTTGTACGGCTCCTCCTTCAGCAGATCGCCGCAGCCGAAGTCGATCAGCTTCACCCGGAGGTTGTCCGTCCGCACCAGCAGGTTCTCCCCTTTGACGTCCCGGTGCAGAACGCCGCGGTCTCTGCAGTGCCGGCAAGCCAGCGCCGCCTGACGCATGATGACCCTCGCCACGTCCTCCCGGAAGGCCCCGCGCGCGACGGTGTTCATGAACGTGTTCACGTCCACGCAGGGCACCGGATGCTCCATCACCAGGACGACGCGTTCGGGCTGGTCGAACCACTCCAACAGCTCCACCACCTGGTCACACGCTGGAGGCCGGGACACCATCATGTGCAGGGCCACCTCCATGGGCAGCCTGAGGGACGTTCCGGGCTAAAGGGGGAGGTTGGTTATCACAGAGGTGACATGTTCCAGGCTTAAACAGGTGGGTCAAAACTGTTTTAAAGTATTCCAGGGTAAAGAGAAGTTGATTAGCACATCTCTGTGTTGGTCAGAATGTGCTTGCTAATGCTAGGTAGGCTAATGTTCATAGACTGAATCCAATCGATCTGACAATAGGTTAACTGGCATTGACTGTGACTTACAAATGTCAAGTACTCATCGTCATCGGCTTTCGAGATGAACTTCAGAGCCACCTGGGAAGGAAGAATACTGCTGTGAATAATAACATACATGTGCTAATATGTCTTGTGGTAAAAAAACCTGTCAATTATAGAAGAAGGAAGAAATATGCAAGAAGGAAGAGGGCAAAAACACAGAAGTGAAAAGAAGCAGTGGGAAAGTGAAGATAACAAGAGAACAAAAAGGAAATTTTTAAGAGGTAAACAAGACGGCAGAGGAGGACGAGAAAAGGGTCGAGGGAAGAACAAAATTGTAGAAAGTGGGCGTGAAGAGTGGTGAGGAAACAAAGACACTTGATAGGAAACAGAGAGGAAAGATTAGGAATAATAAGTGTTACCTTCTTTCCGTCTGCTTTCCGCGTTCCAGCGTGGACGGATCCGAAGCTTCCCTGTCCCAGTAGCTTGCCGACCTCGTAGAGAGCGGAGAACCGGGCTGCAATGGGAGTTAAAAGATTCACAAAATGTCTATGATCGTCCTGAGACGAGTCCCCAGATGTCTCATAGGATCAGGAATGCAACACTGTCTGTTGTCTGATCATTAAAAACATTAAGAAGCTAATGAACGAGAAATATGTTAGACCTTTGCAGAAGAAAACGTTTCTCTAACCTCCCGAAATGTTGGAGCAAATCTCCCAGAGCTTTGCCAGCGGTGTCCTCCAGGAGGATGTTGGGGAGAAGGACGCGCTGACACAGGTCTTCTTGGTGGCTGGCACGGGCTCTGGGTCCAAATCCAGGAAGCAGGCTCCCCTCTTTCTCTTGGAGGTCTGGGTGGACGGGTCGCTCTGGGTCGCCTTCCGCTTGCTCGTCCTCTTCATCCTTATCTCTGCAGATGTCATGACAGTTTTTTATTGTAAGTTTCTAGGAATGGAAACAACTGATTTATAATGTAACATTTCTTTCAAGACATTGTGTTGTAACACTGCACCGACATAATATATTTTTCATTTACATTTATTCACAATGCCAATAACTCATACACCACAATTGCCAAATCTGATTTATTGCAACATTTTGGCATAATGGATAAATTATTATTTTTTTCCAGTCAAGCTTGTGGGTGATAACATGTGGTTTATATGTCTAACACATTCTCTGGAACATAAAATCCCTTCAGTCACTTTGGAGTATGTTTAAGTTGTGATTTATAGCACATTTAGTCAGATTCAAGGAAGAGAGAACCAGCGTAACCTTTGCTGAACGCTGGAGTCTTCTGAAATCTCTGAAATGAAAAGCAACACTGTATAGAGGCCTACGTTAAATTAATATCCGAAACACACGCACACACAGGAGATCAGTCATTTTTTCAGTCACTACCAAATCCCTATGAGATCTCCGGAGAGCGGATTAATCTGATCGAAATGGTGTCGAATATATTAAAACGTTATCCGAAAATACATTGGCCTACTCTATTTCCACGCAGGCCGGTCAAATTGTTTTATCTTGTCTGGCAGTAAACTTTAACATTTCAAATGCCATTTTTCTAGTTCCGCGGGTCCAATAGGATATTGTGGTTTATGTATTTGGATATTCGTTTCCTTTACCAATGGGCTTTATAATTGGTTTTGAGTTAAAGACATTAACTATAATATAAATATGATCTTATTCTTATCTTATTTTATTAACTGTTATTTTTTGAAAGTTTGAAAGTTATTACCGCTTAAGAAATTACTTTAAAAAATTACAGTTGATGCATTTTTAAGCTCGCCATTTTTTGCATGTTAACTCAAAACCAATTATTTATGGTCGGGCGGTTAAACCATGGGTATTACTAATTTACCTTATCACCGCGCGGGGTCGTACTCGTGTCTGAAGTAATTTTCAATCAATATCAATAAAACAGTTGATCAATATTTTACGATAGATATTTTATGTTCCACAAGCCTCATAATTAACACGGCATATACTTCTACTACAGTACTTATACTTACGTATTACAATACTGTAATACATACTGGACATATAGTAAAGCGTTTGGCCCTACCTGTCACTTCTATGAACTCAAATGCTTTTATCTGCAAAAAAATCAGACCCATACATATTAATTATATGGTTAGTTAATTAATAGTATTAGTGCTAGTTGAATCAAAACCAATTATTTATGGTCGGGCCTTTAAATAAATCAAATCTAGAGCGAAAAAGACAACCCTACCTTAGCAGGTCGTTTTCAAGTTTGAACGAATTTTCAATCAAAACTGTATACTTTAGAAATAAACGCCGTTGTCAACACACATTTTACTATAGTGACGCAGCACAACGCACACAAATAGCAAGACAAACAAACATAAACATGAGTATACATCTTCATTGCAAATATATATATATACACACACCACAGTCCAAAAGTTTCGAGTGACTTTTTTTATGTAACCAGGTGGTGGTTAATGCACCAATAGGAATTGTTTTAGGTTTGTACAACGTAAGTGGTGTCTGTCCTGTTAGTGCGTGAGTTAGGTGCTTATTGACGCCAGCACGGCAGGAAGGAAGAAACTGAAAAAGTAGCCTAATCGGGAGAGACAGATACATGTTAGTTGATGCGGTGAGATTATTAACAACGGGAATGTTAAGTGAAGAATAACATTCGAGAGTTGGATGTTGATGATAATACTCATAATCGCTAAATGTAAATAGTTTGAAACAAGTTTGATGTGAATTGTGCGCAATTTCGGACAGATAACGGAAGAAGGTTAGGGATACAGGGAAGTCTGGTTTCCACGTGTGAGGAGTTGCGCATGTGAAAGCAACGTGGGAGTGCCACTACCGTTTTATGTTTATTACTGACGACCCAGCACAAATCAGATCTTGTGCATGTTGTCACATAGATTCAACTGCCCACAATTTCACAATATTTTCTCGGATCAATAGGATCACCATCACTGTACATTCCGGTCTCCGTTCACATGTTTTTTGTTTTTTTGGAGGACCAAGTCTGCCAGAATTAAAAGTGAATTAATAGATAAATAAATGCATCAGTACAAGTATTTTACATAAAAATATACGTAAAAAAATGAAATTATAGAATTAAAAATGTATTAATCTGTCGTTTTCTCCTATTTATTTATTTTCACAATCATTTATTTCTGTAATTATTTATTTCTGTAAGTATTTCCGTTTATATTTATTTCCGTTTATATTTATTTTCACAATCATTTATTTCTGTAATTATTTATTTCTGTAAGTATTTATTTCGGTTTATATTTATTTCCGTTATATTTATTTCAGTTTATATTTATTTCCGTTGACATTTATTTCCGTATATATTTATTTCTGTATTTCCTCAACCTTAGGCAAATGAGGAGGGTGTCAACCATAGTACGTCACAGTGGTATCAGTATTCCTATTGGTTAATCGGTGTGTACAATTTAGCAAAGAGAATCTGCATCTGGTGGAGCCAGTCCAACATGTACTTGGAGTTAACAGCAAGGGGAAGAAAGACACTTTCCAATATGTGCCAATTAAAGATGTTTTGAAGGTTTATTTGGAGAAACAGGACATTTTTGATTCTTTTCAAAGACCTTGTGAGAAAGTCCCAAATGCTCTTTTGGAAGACTACACGGATGGTACTATTTTCCAAGACAGTCCATTTTATGGAGATCCAACTATTCTGCGTATACATTTATACACAGATGAGTTTGAAGTTGTAAACCCATTGGGTTCAAAAAAGTCCTTACATAAAGTAACTGCCTTCTATTTTACCATTGGAAACCTAAAGCCAAAGTACAATTCCCAGTTAAGTCACATACACTTGTGTCGTCTTATACGGCACCAGCTCTTTCAGAGGTACCCCCCACGGGAAATACTGTGTCCTCTCATTCTTGACCTCAAAGAACTGTACACAAAAGGGATAACGATTTGTGTGACTGAAAGTATTCACCATTTGAGAGGGGCTCTGGCAACCATTTCAGCAGACAATTTATCTGGCCACAACTTAGCTGGATTTACATGCTGTTTTAACAGTGGATGGGTGTGTAGGTTTTGTATGACTACATACGGTGACTTAAAGGCACATGTAAATGAAGACAATGTGCATATTAGGTCCTCAAATGTGCACAACTACCATTTTAATGGAGTCAGTGAGAACAGTCAACTGTCAAAACAGACATACGGTGTGGTTAAGCAGTGTCCATTTACTGAGCTTGAATACTTTGATGTCACCAGAGCATTTCCCCCAGACGTAATGCATGATTTCTTAGAGGGTATTGTACCAATTGTTGTCTGTAAAGTTGTCACTGCGCTTCACTTTCTGAAAATCGTAACACTGAGTAACATCAATTCAGAGCTGGAAGCATTTAATATTGGAAGGAACGATAAAGGCAACATCCCACAGGTATTATCTCCAAGTGTACTGAAGCATAGCAAGTTGTCTGGATCAGCGACACAAAACTGGTGTTTATTCAGGATCTTACCAT